>JPET01000006.1:1404976-1601936 GCA_000732205.1 Verticillium tricorpus MUCL 9792 | reverse complement strand
GGGGGGAGGAGTTGGGACGGGGGACAACCGCGCGTCGCGAGCGCCGGCGTCGGCGTCACTCCGTCCCCCCGCGTAGCTGCAAGCCTTGTGTCGGACTCTCCTTAATTTTGCCGGTGACTTCCTACTGCGCGAACAAGACCGCCAGGCCGCGCGGGGGGGGGGGGGCTGAGAGGGAGCCTGACTTGACGCTCAGCCCCTGCCTGGGGTGGTCCACGGTCCAATGTCCAAGGTACACAAAAAAAAAAATGAGGCGAAGAGCAATCCGCAGGAAGCGTCAGATTATCGTGCCGGTCCTTCGTCGTGCGATGTCCGAGTCTCGCTTCTGGTCGTCCGTCCCGTCCATGTTTTGATGGACGAGCCGCGGTCAGGCGAAAGCACGAAGGGGCTAGCTGAGAGCCTAGAGAAACCAGGTGGTAGTGACAGATGCAACATCATAGTCTCGTTGCCGTGGGCTGGCCTTTGTTGACGGGGTGGGGAGGGGGAAGGGGGAAGGGGCTAGTTATTTGGTGTACCTGACGCTGGTAGTCCTTACCCCAGCAACTGAGCATCAGGTGCTGAGGTGGAGTGCTGAGTGAGTGCTCAGTCAGTGCCGAGTGCTGAGTGCTGAGTGCTGAGTGCTGAGGCGCTGCTGTACCAGGTACAAGGCCCCGGTGTTACTCCGCAGCATCATTTGGCGGGAGAACAGCCGCCCACCTCGACCCCAGCACAAAGCTGCATGCTCATGCTGCTGCTGCTGCTGCTGCTATTGCTGCTTCTGCTGCTACTGCGCTGCTGCTGCTGTTGCTATGCTGCTGGCACAAAGAGAGGCAGCACACCACGCACCACCACCCAGAGCTGCTTACCTACTTTCTTACCTGCTGCATCTCTCGGTGTCTGCCTCTACCACCTCTGCCTCTCCCGTCTTCGCCTCTGCCTCTGCTTCTGCCACTGCCTGTCTCTCCCGGCGTCTACCTCCCAACTGGACATACATTATACAGCACAGCACCAACATCTTCCCCGATCGCCGACCCTCGTCCCATTGCTACCCTTCGACCTGCAAACCTCGAGACGAACGACCTCCGTTAGGTCGCACACGACCTCTCCTCCCCCCCGCCGCATACCTCACACCCAGTGCCCGTGCCGTGTCGAGCATGTAATGCCTACTGCCAAGCTGAGCTCGCCCACCGCACCACGCCTACGCCAACACCTACGCCTTCGCTTACGCCCAAGACCTGGACTCACCGCGACCCCCCCATCCGCCGCCGTCATCGGGGACGCCTTCATTCCTGCGAGACACCCCGCGCCCAAGCTCCTCGACGCCCGACCTCGCGCCCACGCATGAGAGCACCCTCGACGGCAGCTCTGCCTGCTCAGCGGTATCACCCTGACCCCGCCAACACGTCCTCTTCCTCTCCCACCGCCGTCCGCACCACCACCCGCCGCCTCGACAACGCCCAGGCAATCGCCCGCGCGACCTGGACCCTGGCGATCCCGGCACCATGGCCGCCTTCGTGAGGGTCTCCGGCCCGCCGAATAGCAACTTCCTCGTCGGCTACCCGGGCATATCGGCAACGCTGGTGCGTCCCCTCCTCGCTGCCCTCCTCCCCTCCCCATACCCCGTTCCATGCGCCGTCCTGACCTCGGTTGGCGCGCCCTGTTCTCCTGCTGACTGACATGCGCTGCTCCAGCCCCGAATCGAAGGCAAGGTCGAGATCCGCCCGTCCCAGGGCTTCTCCATGCCCGTCGCCGTCTCCCTCGTGCGCATCTGCCTCCAGCGCCGCGAAACCATCCACCCCGCCGCCGAGAACGTCGCCAAGCGCCACCTCGGCACCCCGCGCAGGGAAACTACCGACGTCGTCGGCAAGGAGCTGCTGCTGTTCCGCTGCCAGACAGGCCGCGAGGCCGAGAGCGTCATCGCCATGGACCTGCCCTTCGTCCTCTTCATCCCCTTCGGCCGCGGCGGCGAGGAAACCAACCGCCGCATACCCCCCGCCTCGCTGCAGCTGCCGAGCCGCACCGCCGAGACGTACTACGAGCTCGTCGTCACCGTCCAGCAGGGCCACAGCGTCCAGAACAAGTACGCCTTCCCCATGCCGCTGCAGCGCTATGACACCCTCTCCACGTTTGGCATGTACAACAAGCCCGAGACGAGGACAAACACCTCCGACAGCGTCGTCACCCTAGGCATCTCCGTGCCCAAATGGAGCTACGGCCCCCTCGACCCGATCACCGTCTATATCAAGCTCGTGCCGAACCCGGACTGGATGAAGAAGGCCATGAAGGTCACCATACAAAAGATCACCGTCTCCATCGACGAGGAGGTCACCTACAACCCCGAGGGCGACGAGCCCCAGAAGAAGGTCAACAAGATTGCGAAACACGTCCAGTCCGTCGCCTCAAAGCTGCCCGAGGCGGGCTACGCCACGAACCTGGGGCTGGTTTTCCCCTCGAAGGACCTGCGGGACACGGACGGCATCGTGAGGAGGGGCAAGCCGGCGTTTCCCCTGTACGAGGTCATGTCCTTCACGACGACGTCCACATTATACAAGATCGAATTCTACTTGACCGTCAAGGTAGGTCGTGCGCCTGCGCCCCCAGCGGACGCCCTGAAGCCCGCAAGCTAACCTCGGTCTCCCCCAGGCACAACTAAGCTCCGCGCGCGACGTGACCGCCCGGGTGCCGCTCGTCATCTGCCCGATGGACCAACAAGGCTGCAAGGAGGAGATGGACGCCATCGAGCAGGCCGCCAAGGACGCCTCGCACGTCGACCCGAACAACCCCATGCTCCCGGCGAGGAGCATCATATTAGCTAATGACAGGGAGGCCCTCCACACGCTGGGGCTGTGTGTCGTGGGAGGGCAGAAGAAGCCGCTGATCGAGTGAGCAAGGCCTCTTGCGCGGCGACGAGAACGAACGAACGAGAATTTACATCTGCCGTGGGCTGCAGCGACCGCAGCAGATGGCCAGCCCTCGGCGGGACACACGAGACGGCATTGTCACGACCAGGACACGACACCTCGGCCGAGGTCTTGCAAATCACGGCTCAGACCGCCAGGATCGGGGGCGCCTTCGGCCATATACCCATCCGGGAGACGAGACAGTTCTGGATACGACATCGACAGACGTTAGATTGCTGGTCGGTGAAATGATCCTGCAGAGGAGGAAAACGATATTGCATCATCACCCCGCTACTTCGCGGCGTCGAGTATCTGCATACTCCCGATTTTATTGCAGCACCGCGCAGTCGCTTCTGCGCGCCGACACGAGGAAAAGGCGAACAGCCGGCGACGGGCGCATTGGATCGGCGTTGTGAGCATTTGGGAGGCATACCCGAAAGCCCGGGCAGACGATGACGGGCCCCGGCGGCGATGCACGCGTTCCCGTTGGATCCTTCTACCATAACGACGTGAAACGAGCTTGATGACGGGGGAGGCCGACCGGACCGGGGGCGTTTGGCTGGCTTCCTGCGGCGGGTGGATGTACATTACAGCGCGAGCGGCCGGCCTCGTGGCCGGGACGCCTGGGATAGAGGAGTTAGACGGACGTCGGGGGCGTCTGCTGCGAGCGAGCAATGGTCACTCCTGTTACCGACGATGATTCGTAACGGCAAGCGTAGTAATGGCGAGCGCGGTGACCGCAAACTAGCTCCCGAGACTGGGCTTTCCGTTGCCAGAGACTCATGGAGAGGCCTCGCTTGGTGTGGGCTCCCTGATGCTGGCGACATGGTTGCCCTCCGTAGTTTGGAGCCTCAATACCCACTGCTAGCTCTGGATTCCGTACTTGCCCAATAATTCCAATTCATGGTCGATACTGAATCGCCAGGCCATCAATCTCAACCTAAAGCCACGCGAACCGTAATTCAGTGCTCAAGACGCAGGCCCGGCTCGATGTCGAATCCCTGGCTCAGCGCCGGTTGAGAAGACTTGCCGACCAGCGGTGCGATTCACGCGCGATTGGAAGTGGCCTGCTAAACACGACACACATGAGACAAAAAGAGAAGAGATGCGATGAAGCGGGAGCAAAATAACAAGGAATTGCAGACAAAATGGTAATCTTGAAGAGGACGAGATTCGAACTCGCGCGGTTTCCCACTGGTGAGCATATCGAAATATACCTAAAACCAGCGCCTTAACCACTCGGCCACCTCTCCGATAACGGTTTTCGATGGGGAAGTCTTCGGGGGCGCGTTTCATGTAGTGCGCGGACGGCTCATGCAGTGGCTGAGCTCGGTACAGCCCTGCCTACTTTTGCCAGGGCATTTCTCGATCTTCCGTGGTCTTCCGATCGGAGAGGATTATCAGACACCAGGGAAATGATGCAAGGGAATTCGTCGCCGCAGAATGACGACGCGAGACGAAATGGGGGTGCTAATGGTTATGTGTTTAAGCGGGGATGTCACGGCTGCGGGTCTTGGTGAGAGGCGACAGTTCACGAGTTAGGACAAGATTGAGGCAGAGCATGCGAATCTGGGCAGTCTGTGTTTCAGAGTTCTCGCCGGATTGGCTTTTCGAGTGGTTTTGGCTGTTTTCCTCTAGCCTGGTTTGGTGCTGGTTCGTTGTCGACTGACAAAGAGCGGCCAACACGGACTGTAAGTCGAGCATGCTTTCAACTGTGACTCGATGGCCGCCTTTCCAACCCGTATTGAGGCCAAGCAGCACCCATGATCCTCACCCGTTGCCAGTTGCTTTAAGAGGGAGAAAAGAAAAAAAGCCTTCAAATACTTGTTTTCTCGGCTGAGACTTTGAAGCAATGTCATCGGCTTCCGGTTCAGACAACTCCCGTGGCCCAGTCTCTCTGTGCATGGATCTAGCTTGTATTGCCAAATACAACCTCGCTGCCAATTTCTTTTTGCAAACCGCCTGAAGCAGTAACGGCATGCCCCTGTTTTTGACATTCAAGGAACTTGGTTTTCAAGCCGCGAGACAACAAGTCTGCCAGGCTCCAAACCAGCTGCGGCAAGCTCACTGGTGACCCGACCTGCCCGGCGCGGTAAACCGGGCTCCCTCGCGGACACGGTCTTGCGGTGGCACAGAGCTGCCTGGAACCGAGACATCAGGCGAAAGTCACCGGGAATCTGCCTGGTACGGCGAAGCCCTCAGCTGCTCACATCCCCATGTGCGTCGGCGACGCCTGGCTCTGGGAAACACTCCAGGGTACCGGAGCCGCAGATGATCTGACTGCCAGTCAATAAGACATGCGGTGCCAGCCTAATGTTTTCTTAGTCACTTATATATCTATCTATCTATACTTCGCCTAGACCGGGGATATACGATGGCTGTCGAGCACATCGAAGGCCACACCCGCGTGTTCATTGGAACTGAGTAGCCAGACAGGCGAACGGAGGATAGAGAAGGTACCAGCAATGAGGTTTCGGGACAGACAGAAGACACGATATTTCAAATGCGATGCTAGTAGTATGCTTTTTTGGCCAGCCTTCGGCAACAGAAATAAATGCATATCTCCCCGAGCAAGTCCTGAACATCCGATGGGTGTTGCTGCACCCCCACTGAGCGACAAGACGGAAAGGCGACACAAAATAAACATAATCATGACACCAGACTACGATCGGGAGAATCATAATGAAAGCCCTCCAGAAAAATCACACCAGTTCGAGGACCGACTGCGCACGCGACAGAGACAGGCAATTGTCCCGATGAAGTCACAGGGCGAACGGCCGAAGCACCACGCACCTCAGTCGACTGTGGAGTGCGGGGTGGATTGGGGTAGGTGCCGGAACTTTTTTCCAACTTTGTCCACCCACCTTGATCGACCGGCAACACCAGGCCCGCGAACACCCACGATCCGAGCTGCCACCGGCGCCAATCCGCCGAATTCGACACTCCCCTTCTCCCCGAAACATCATCCCTCGCCACGCACAGCTCGACTGCCCGCCATGCCCCTCGACGACGACGACAACCCCTTCCTCGCCCCGTCGCCGGCCCCCGCCGCTGCTTCGGGCGCGGGCAACGGCGGCGGCGATCCCGACTCGAACGACCACGAAGACGACCCGGCCGACGCCCCCTTTGACATGGCCCTCTTCGCCGCCATGTTCACCAAGAAGGGCATCAAGTCCCAGGCCATTCGCAAGGGCCAGAAGGACTTCGAGTCCCACGGCACCCGCGCCCAGGACAACGCCCTCGAGACGTCCCGCCGCGTCATCGAGGACGTCCTCGCCTACACGCGCGTCCACGCCGGCGACTGGAACAAGGGCTGGCTCTTCCCGGACTACTGGCCCGCCGCCCTCGATGCCCTCGAAGCTGAGCGCCCCGACTTTGCGCGCGCCATTGACCCGGCCATCCACGCCGCCGACCGCGTCGTCGTGCTCGAGGAGCTCAAGGGCCCCCAGAACAAGTCCCTCGGCAGGACCGTCCGCGGCATGAAGCCGCCCAGCCCCGCCATCGGCAAGGTCTGGCTGCTGCCCGAGGAGGCCCTCTTCATGCTCGAGCGTGGCTCCATGGACCTGTGGTGGCCCGACAAGACGCTGCAGGAGCTGATGCCGGGGCTCGGCGTCAAGAAGGGCAGCGCCACCCCACCGGAGGCCGCCGACGGCGACAGCGAAGACAAGGACGAGGGCGAAGGCAAGGGCCAATGCAAGGGCGACGAGGACGAAGACGTAGTCGAAGACGACGAGTTTGCCGACGGCCTCCCCCTCAGCCTGCAAGCAGCGTACGCGTTGCTCATCGGCGCAGAGGGCGAGCGCGGAAAGATCACGTTGCCCAAATACCAGGTCTACGCGCACCTCAAGCGAGGTGGTTATCACGTCCAGCGCGCGCCGGCAGGGGAGACGGCGACCTGGCCGGCGCCAGAACAACCCCAGTCCGTCTGGCAGTGGCTCTTCTCCCTGCTGAGCCGCCCCGACCGCGAGACCCAGGCTCCCCCCTTTGGGCCCCTCGTTCGCCCTGGTCTCTACCGCAAATACAGCCCCATCTACACACAGCTCGAGATCATCCCGCGCTTCAAGCCGCAGCAGGAGCCCACCGACCCGGCAGCGCCAGAAGATCCATTCAAGGTCTTCTTCCACGTCTGGCGACCTTCCAAGCACCCGGTCTTCTCCAAGAGCGATCCGCCCCCGCCCGACTTGCGCATCGCCGTTGTCGATGCCAGGGACACGTCCGTCCCTTCACTCGAGCAGCTCGAGGCTCTGTTCGACTCAACCCCTTACGCGCCCGCCGACGCATCGCTCTCAGCCCCCGGACGGTTCTACCCGCGTCTCAAGCATGGCCATCGCAACGTGCTCATCTCAGTCGTCGATCGCGGCCTCGTGAACTTCATGCGCTTCGGCCAGGCGGCTTTCGCCGAGGAGAAGCTTCACGAGCGCTTCGACGTGCCGAATCGCGGCCGAGGCGGCAAGAGAGGTGGCGGCCGCGGCGGACGAGGCAGAGGCGGACGCGGTGGCCGCGGCGGACGAGGTCGGCGCTGAGCTGATTATATCGGATGAGCGTTTACACACCACTCGAGCATGGCGCCGGCGACTCGACTGCATCCAGAGCACAGCGGCTCGAAGCCTCCTCCAAGCAAGACGAAAGAGATCACACATCCCGGCAATCCCAGTCTACGGCTCCGATTGCTGGCTGCCCTGTCACAAGGCTCAATGACACGTTGCTGCTGCCTCCGACATGCAGAACTATGGCTGGAAAGCCAGCACCAACCCGCAAGAATCGTACAACCTCTCCTAACATACAAGCACTTTGCTGTCCGCGGCTAAACCGCCGTGTGGACCTCAGGTATGAACCGGAATGGGAGTCCCAGACGGTCGGCAAAATTGAGGCAGGGTGCGTTGCGCATCTCAGTGAGTAAGCCACACACCGTCTAGCCAAGGTTGTAACGACGAGGGGTCCATTTGTCGTCCTGAGGAGTCACACAACGGAACGTGCGCACAAAACGCCCTCTCAGAATTGTGCTTCTGTCACAGCAGGGCTGCAGGTAGCGTGAGAGGATGCGCGCCGCGTGTAAAACGACGCAACTCCGGCAGCCCGGAAACCCTGCTACCTGAGGGGCGCTTCCGCCATCGTTCGTGCCGCTCACATGCTGCTGCTCCCTTGGTCGGGTACCAGGCGCTGCCCGGAGGAAGACATGCCAAGACACGAGTCCGTATGAGGAGGTAAATTCGTGGCTTGGGATGATTGTGGAAGCTACATTAGCGCCGAGTTTTTCTCACCCTGGTGCGAAAGCATGTACGTACTTGGTAGTCGGTTCGGTGTAATAATCGAGTCAACACGGCGGTGTCGTTGTCATTCCCCAAGGGCTTATCAGCAGTTTCCACTCGAAGATGCGGGAATTCGAATTGATCGACCATCCCATCTGTCCACCACCTGGGCCGGCCATGTCATTCCGTCGAGGGTTGCACACGAATCAAGAGTCCTTTCATGCATACAAGTGCGCGTTGATCGTCAACAAGCGTGCAGGTCGGTCGGGTTGTACTACTCGAGGAGTCGCTCACAGGACAGCGGCCACCAGTGTGATGACCAACGCCATGCCTTGCTTGCAGGGGCTCGATCACATGAGAAGTAAAAAAAACATTGCAGGTGGCTGGGACGTTGAGACTACCAACGAACCGACCAACCAGGCGAAGTGTTGGCTAACAGTGTGAGAAGGTGTGCGTTGTTCGGTGGCGCAAACGGCAGCATTCGGGGCGGCCTTGTGTGTCGCGCAAGGGTGCAGTACCAACCTAAAAGCACGTCGCAGTGGGGGCTTTAGGTGGAGGCCGTGGCAGAAGAGTGGACGGAGTTGCGCTCAACCGAGTGCGTGCGACCGCTCAAGACATGATGAGGGCAACCAACAAGCAACGCGCCAAGCCAAGGGGGGGGGAGAGGACGCTGGGTATGTGATGCCCTGGTGCAGTTGGCGTTTCGCTTGCTGGCGGGCCTCACTTGTCGCATTGCGTCGTGCTGCGCAGCCCTCCGTGGGATCTGGGCCGCTCAGTTGCTGTTTGGCCAAGGGGGTTCCCTCCGGTCTGTGGCCTGTGGTATGTCTGTCCGCCTGTCTTGTATGACAGGTGGGCTAGCAGTCGTGTATATTGCCAGCACTCTTCCGTCGCGTCGAATACAGTGTCATATGGGCGCGTTTAGCCGGAGAGTCGTTTGGGTGCGCGCCAGCCTGCCATTCTCGGCGCAGGAAGGTTTCCTCCAGATTGTCCCTTATTACCACTCTGCTCATGGCCCGGGGGCTTTGCTCGTCACAGCGGGAGGTTCAAGGCGCACGCACGCCATTACGTTGCGCCAGTTCGTGATCGCGGGTCGCTTGACGTGTAGCACCAAAGGCTTATCGCGGAGCGGCGGCGAAAGTACTTTGTGTGTCGACAGGCTTGCTTCTTGTAACCTGTTTCATCAATGGCCAACGATCAAAACCCCGGGGGCCAAGTGTCAGCGCCGCGCTCCTGGTGTCATACCATGTCAGACGTGCAGCCATGGTGTGGCGCAGGCGGTCCTATCGACATTGTGAAAAGAGCGGAATTGGTGCCAGAAGAGGGCCTGGGTGGAGGAGTGGAGGATTTAGTTGGGTAGATTATTGCCTCTGCATGGTCCGGGACCTGGTCCAGTCCAGGGTATGCATGGTCTTGTCTCTGCCTTTTCTGCCTCGCGCTCTCTGTGATCTGCTCGGTCGGTGAGTCGCGCCGAAAAAGGAAAAGATACCTGGCGTAGGAAGGGCATAAGAACCGGGGGCAATTGCCGTGCCGCAACGAAGGGATGATGCCATTAAACGTTAGACTTGCATGGCAGGGCCGGTCATCATGTCGCCCATCCTCCGAGCTCCAAGCACCACTCGCCTCCCCACCTCTGCCAGCACCTTGATCTTCGAGGTTCGGGCAAGCAAGGTGCTTCGTGAGGGCCTCGAGTTTCTCGGCGGCGCATATAGTCAACGTCGTAGGAAGTGGCTACGCCAGTGTGTCAAGGCAAGACTCTGCCCCGGTCCAGCCGGGGGCTCTGATGTGGCACGGTATGCTTGTGAAAGGTACTTGGGCGTGACGGTTCGGAACCTTTGTTTGACAGGGATGCCAATTGCACCAGACTTTGCGCTGCTGGTGCCCAGCTCTCTGGCCCGAATGTTCTGCCCAGTTTTCTTTTCAAAGTGGGGCCAGTTGAAGGGCTCCAAGGTCTGGCCAACAAGGGGCCCCAGAGGGATCTTTGGTTTCGAGTTGCGCAGGCGATGGGTCCTTTTCGTTTCCTCTCAGGACTGCTGCGTTGGGTGTGGTGGGGGACCATACGAGCCGAAGGAATTACAGCAGATGTTCCAAAGGAGGGGGGGAGGGGGGCGTGGATTGTGCGTCTTGGGGGGGTGCGCATGCCGTGTGCATGTTGGCATGCGTTTTGGCTTGGTTGGAGATTGGATTGTTTTTTCATCCCCTCTCCTTCGATTCCTGTCCCCACCCTTCGCACTCGCAACCGACCTCGTCTCTCCGCTATTCATCGGCGGAGTCCCGAAATGTGCTATTGCTGTTGGCGTGTGCACTCGACCAAGGCGTACGAGGGGGGTGGCGGTGGTATTGGCAAGGGTTGGCATGACGGAAAGGAGGTGTGGGCGCGTCAGCCGTAAAACCCGATAGTCGAACCAACTCCGACATGGCGCGGCCGCGGTATCCAACTCGAGAGCGTTGGAAAGACGCTAGCATCGTGCGTACTTCTAGCTTTTCGTAATCGGTGGGCTTGGACTTAGGTGGGATCAGCAGACTGGAACGGCGAGGATGGCCAGTCAGGCAGGTAGGGGTGTCCTCAGCCGAGGTTTGCGAGCGATGCGCGTATTCTGCTGGTTCCAGGTTCTGCATCCTGGGTCCCGGGTCCCGGATCTTGTGTGTCTTGTATCTTTGATCCTGGGCGTCTGGATGGTTGTTGCTTGTGTGTGGTTCATGGACGAGTCATGGAACCTGACAAACAAGCGTGCGTGACGCAGATCTTGATGACGGGGTTGTGTTCTGGGTAGAGTGGTGCAGTGCAGGCAGTCAAGAGTCAGCTCTGCTATCCCCCCAAAGGCCCCTGCCCTTTCTCTTTACCTTACCTAGTATCTAAGGCACTTGGTGGCAAGTTGGGTGCTGTAACTTTGGGCGGAGAATTTTGGGCGCACGGTACGTGGGCAGCGTAGGCAATCACGGCGGATGTTCGAGCCGAGGGACCAGTTGTGCGAAGAGTACTGGAAATACACACTGTGCACGTGTCAAGTCCCTTCCCACCTGCATCGTCCATGTGGATACAATCGATCCGTTCATCATTCTGGCATGCCAAATGATGACCTATCTGTGCTCTGTAGGTGGGAATTGGAGGCAGTCGATGTCCGTGGCCATCGTGTATGGGACAGGAGACAACAGGAAGGACGTGTCTGAATCAGGTCATCAGCTCGTCGTCGGTCGCCGTCCCAAGATTCCGGCGAGTGTCGCTCGCGGCGGCAGCAATACGGCATACCATACCTAGTAGCGGTCGGCCCGGCTTGGGTCTTCCAAGGAGGGAGGTTACTGCGCATGCGCCTGTTGAGTTGGTGGAAATACCAAGTGCAGAGAATTTGCCTTGACTGACCGTCGAGCGGTCAGGTCAGGCCAGGTAGGACTGCTCAAATGTCCAGGAAGGGCCTAGGCTGGCTTGGATCATGTCGGTTAGGTCGACCGGAACCAATTGCTCGGTAACGATGCGTGTTCCTTCCTATCGTGTTGGGGTGTGTGTCGTGTTGGGAAGAGGGGGGAGGGGGTGGGTGGTGGAAAGGTGGATGGGTCTTGACTCTCTTGAATGATGGTCGCAATGGATGGTGAGTGGTTGGCTGTGGCTGGCGGCCCCCGCTACAATTCCGGAACACTCTACTCCTGCCCTCGACTCGACTCTGCTTAACTTTGACCAACCCAGTGCAGCCGGCTGCAACTGCCTTCCCCTCAGGTAGGTAGGCACTAATTGCCCGTGCTGGCCGATGTTCCTGACGCAGCCAGCCCAGTCAGCCAGCCTACCTACCTAGGTAGTGACAGAAGTACCTTCCTTCCGCAGGCCATCCTCACTTCGCCTTTCGCCTTCCTGCTCCTCTCCAAACCTCCTGCTCTGTTCTCGGTCCCATTTATTCACGACTCACCAGCCACGCTCTAACCCAAAACGCATCCAACCTTGTCACTTTTCCCTAAACTCGCTCCACATCCTGACCCAGGTTGTCGGTTGGGTCCGGCTCTGGTCTTCGTTGCAATTTAGGGGTCTAAACCTGAGGGGCGAAGGGGAGGGAGGTGATGTGCGAGGTGCGTCTAGGTTGTCCAACTGAAGTTCCACGCTGGGCTTGGTCAGTGGTCACATTGTCATTAGACTGATGACTGAGTGCGCAAGCTTCGTCTCACTCCATGTCACACTAATACCAAGTACCCCCTCCCTCGTTCTCCCTTTTTTTCCCTGACTTGCCTTTTCCTCCTCTCCCTCCACAACCCAAGCCCGTCGTCCACTGGAACTCAAGGGAACCCCCCCCTCCTCTCCCAACCCACACCCCATCACTCCTTCCTCCTCCCGGTCTTTCCCCCCATTCACGATTCCCATTCCCAAGCGCACACCTCGCCTCTGAGTCCAACCCCAACCCCAATCCCAGTCCCAATCTCAACCCCAACGTCAGGGAACGCACTGCCTAAGAAGGCCAAGTCCCCATCTCGTCGCCCACACTTTCCCCCATTGGACGACGGACATCCAGTCATCCCTCACCCCCAAATCCACAATCTCTCATCAACGTAAACTGGACTGGAACGTCAACACAAGACACACCTCAAGACCCTTCTCCACCCACCGAGGTAGAAAGAAGGAAGCCTCAGGCGTCACTCCCTTCAATTACGCTTACATCATCGACGCCTTCGCAACCCACAACATCCAGTTCCTTCACTTTACCATCACGGCCCCCGACCGGTCGCGACAGGCGTGCAATCAACAGGAACCTGAGCATACACTTCGCATCGACTCTCTTCTCAGCCTTCTTTAGTTCCTTACCACGCTACCTCATCTCATCCTCACAAGACATCACAACTCTTCGTCTTCGGCGAATCGCCAATTCGCGACCAGCCTCACATTGCGCGTCGCCAGGCGAACCGCTGTCTTCCCTCTCGGTCGCGTGTCGACAACTGCGTCGCCAACAGCAGTCGGGACTCGACTCCGCTTGCGTCCCAGCTCCTTCGTCGTCGACTTTCTAGGGTCACGGCCAAGCAACTCTTGAAGGAGTTTCATTCATCCTCCCGTCACCGATACCCTTGTAACCGCATCTGCCTAAGGCGCTGCGTTTACCTGCCCGCAACAGTGCGTCAGTCACCAAGCTGCCCGCCACCCGTACTGGTAAGTTTCCTTTCTACCATGAACTTTCACATCGGATCATGGCTCTTGCTGCAAGTGGCTTTGCTCTTGTCACCCTGCCTCAATGGATACTTTTCCTCATCAATCTGGACCACCGTGTCTTGTGCAGTCGTGAAACTCTCAACACTTGCTCTCAAGTATAAGAATATGACTCTCTTATTCCTTCTCCGTATTTCTTCAATGGTTCACGACCCTCAGATTCACCGCCTCAGCTCACCCGCTTCCATACCAACTCGAAACTAATGATTGCCAACTAGATAAATAAAGCTCATCTCAGCTGTCTAAATGGATTCCGCCGCCTCCGAGGTGAAGGATGAGGTCTCGGCCCCTCCCTCAGAGAACCAAGTTCCCGACGATTCCAAGCCCGCCGAGTCAGTCAATTCAGGTCTTCCCCAGACTGCTCTGAAGGCCTTGCTCATCGAGTCCGCTTCCAGACCACCTGCCACCAACACCCAGCTGGAAGATGACGATGACCTCACTCCACCCCCGGATCACATCCCGAGCCCAACGCACGATGACCAAGCCTCGGGTGATGAGATTGTCGTGAGCTCCAATCGTAACGGCGCTGAAAAGTCTTCACCCTTCCGTGTTGTTTCTGACCAAGAGGACGAGACTATGGCCGACGCCGACGAGGATCTTCCTTACCGTCCCCAGACGTCGTCACCTTATCCCAAGCGCAAGAGGCAGGTCGCCACACCAAACGTCCCCCTGGACGACGAAGAGGAAGGCAGCCCGGCCGTCGACGAAGCACCCGTCACTCGCCCTAAGCCAGCCCGCCGCCCTGCGGGTGCTGATTCAAAGACAGTCGTCCTGGGATACTGGCGTGACTCGCAGCATCCCGACGAAGCCGAGAAGCATGCGGTGGTGGGCTTCATTGACGTACGCGAGCGGTTGCGAACGAGGATTGCCGACGTGAATCGCATGCGCCAACCTGTAGACACCAAGAAATATCCAGTGCCTCCTGGGCCTGGCGGCAGTTGGGTCACGTTCGAGCGTGTCGTTTTTGAGCCTCAACTCGTCGGTCTTAACCACCATCACATCAAGGAGTTCGTAAAGCAGAGGGCCGGAGTCGAAGGAGAGTCGCCTGAAACCAAGCGACAGAACGACATGCTTGCCGTTGCCGAGGCTCGACGCCGCCTGGAGAGGAACCCTGCCTCCGAGACGGCTCCCACGCCGGCCGTGGCGTATGGGCTTACCATTCCCGAAGACGCTGTCATCTGCAGCCGCTCCGAGATTGCCAAGCGCCGAAAACTCGGCCCTAGCCAACAGAGTGGTGTAGGTACCATCAGCGGGGGAGGGCCCATCATGGCTACGCAGCTACCTCCCCAACAGCAACAACCCATGAGGCACCCTCTGGCGCAGGAGCTCCCTCAGATGCACCAGGGCGGTCCCAGACGCAGCCTCCCCGACCACCCTGAGCCCAACGAGAGAATTTCTCCGGTCCCCGTCTTTGAGGCACTCTGGGGTACCCGGCCTACAAGAATCGTTGTCGGGTACTGGAAGCCGAGCAACGCGCCGAACGAGCGTGACCGCCATGCGGTCCTCGGAATTCTCGGCACCAATGATATGTTCAGGGTCAAGGTCGTCCGCGAAACCCGCGACGGCCGCTATGTGGACGGAAACTTCCCCGTCGGCGCAGGCGCTCTTTGGATCCAGTGGCCAGAGATGGAGCCAGAGCCTCATCTGAAGGACCTCAGTCGTACAGAGGTCAAGGAGTATGTCCGCGTTCGGCAGTATCAGATCGACCGTGGTGAGACGGAGGCACAGAAAGTTCGAAACGAAACCCACGCCGTCTTCATCGCGCAACAGCGCGTCATGCACGGTGTGAAGATCGTACCCCCACCTGGCACCGCGGTGAACGGTAACGGGGTCCATAGTCGACACGATGACGAAATTCCAGGTCCTGAAGACCCTGACCTCAACGATGCCTACGTCGACTCGAAGCAGGAGATGAAAGCCGTGTTCAATGGTCAGGAGCTGAGGAGTAACGGACGCCGTCCAGACGCACCCCACGGCCGCCACTCGCTGCCAAACCTCGAGAGCCGTCAGTCGTCCAAGACGCCAATCGCTGCCCGCCGTGAGATCGATACCCAAGCCCGCCGTGAGATTGGACGCCTCGAACAGGCCGAGGTCCGCCGTGCTCAGTTTGCACTCGAACGCGAGGCTGCTGTCGCCAATGCCAACCTCGGCATGCCAATGCAGCACGGAAGCCAACTGCCCCCCATGCAGATGGTCAATAACAACCACGGCCGCGCAAGCCTGGGCCACTCGTTCCACGCGCACGACGACTTGCAGCGTCTCGAGAGCGTCTGGCAGATGCAAGAAGAACAACGCAACAAGGGTCAACAATTGCCGCCGCCGCCTCCGCCTCCGGCCCCGGTTCCCGCGCCGCAGCCCGTCCACGCGCCCATTGCCAACGGCAATGAGGTCAAATACCACGACGGCATCCGATACGAGCGCAAGCCCACCGGTAACTTCGCAGGCAAGCTCGTGTCCACGGGCTCTCTCATCAGCATTGATGGCGAGGACTACATAGAGTACCGTCTGCTTACCAAGCCGTCGTTCTGATGATCAGTCCTCCGAGTCAAATTGCGCACGGAAGCCGTGGCGTTCCCTTTCTGCCCTTTCTGCCCCGGGCCTGCTAATTCACACTTTCAATCTTTTCGGTCGTGGGCTTGAGTCTATGCAATGCTGTCCAGCTCTTGTGGCGCGTGAATTCCTCCCAACGGAGGCGAGGCGCGCCGTCTTTCTCCATCTTTAAATTATACCCCCTCTACACTTGATTTCGCGTCATTACCGGCCTCGCGGCACCATGGTTGCACGACAAAGATGCTGTTACGTTTATCTTCTCAGGCTGGTGTTCAACCGCAGGTCGGGTCTCGAATCTCCCATGGAGCTGCCAAGGTGTGCGAACAAGGTGGCTTTGGCCCAGAGGGTACCGTTAGTCTTGTTAACTTTTCTTTTTGTGTTTCTGTGGCCACTACGACTCTGTACGATTACTCAAAACCGGCGGGGGTGGAAGCAAATTGTGTCCCTGAGAGCACGCCGCCACCTAGGCGGGTCTTGTAATGGTGCGAGCGAGGATCTGGAGTCGGTCGTCAGCACTGTTCAGCAGTAGTGGTTAATTTGAGGATTATCGTCTCTGCGTGCTCCGATTCGAGATGTGAACTGTGAAGAATCCGAGATAACCTTGTCGGCTTCACCCAGGGTAGATGGGCGAAGGTTTACGAGCGGTTGAGCTTCTGGCGCTCTAGTATGTGATAGTACAAGATGTGGTCAAGCAGTCAAATGCAATATGGCACAGTTTGCGCAGCCGGACCGAGTCTCATTCATCGACGGGGCCGATCCTTTACGAAAACAGAGAAAATAAAGAGGCACCACGCTGCCGTCCTGGCTGAACGCCGCCCATCATCCGGAAAATGCCGTTTCAATCCACCCACCCACCCAACCACCAGTCCGCCCGCCCGTCACCCATGCCCCCGCGCTTCGGCGGGGAGACGGGCCCAAAACCACCAGGGGATATCTCTTGTCTCGACCGAGCCCGTAAACCACAAAGAGTAGAACCAAAACATAGCATCCATCAAGAAACCCGTGACCGCCGTCTACCGCGCCGTCGCTCTTGCTCGTCTGTCGCAGCGTGCCCAGGCGGACATGCTTAGTCTACGCGGCGCCGCTTCGAGTCCCGCGGACTGCCGCCGTACCCCGCCAGCTCGTCGCGCGGGATCTCCTCCGTGCCCGCCGGGCTGGGCGTGTTGTGTCCCGTGCTGCCGACGTCGTGGACGCGTCCCGGCGTGAGGCCCGTGCCGGTGCCCGCCGCGCCGGCGGCGCTCGGGTTGGCGTTGGCGTCGAGGAGGCTGAAGTCAAACTCGGGGGCGCTGGCGGCGTTGAAGTCGAGGTTGGAGAAGGGCCCATTGTCGTTGAAGGCGTCCGAGTCGAGGTACTGGTCGAGGTCGAGGCCGGTGTCGATGGCGCCGTTGTCAAAGTAGTTGTTCGTGTTATCCGACTCGTCGAGGCCCGGGATGCGGCCCGAGGGGCTGAGGGGGCCGAGCATGCTCTGCAGGTGGTGGATCTTGTCGTTGTTGTCCTGCGACATGCGGCGCAGGGTGTCGAGGTCTTCGTTGCTGTAGTTGAGGTGGCTGAGGCTGGGCGGTTGGGGGTTGGAGCCCATGACGGGCGAGAGGGAGAAGTTTGGTGGAGGGGCCTTGGAGCCCGAGTCGGTGGCGTGGGCCGTGGGGAAGGACGGCGAGGACGTGTTGGGTGCGGCCGCGGCAGGGATGCCGCCAGCTGGCTGCTCCGAGGTCTGAGCCATCATGTTGTTGAGCATCTGCTGGCGTTGATCATTGGTCATGGTCGTCGGTGTATTGGCGACGACGTCGGGGAGATCGACCCCCGCCGTGTTGTTCGCGTTGGTGTCCTGTATGATCTTCATCATGCTCTCGTGGGGATTTGACTTGAGCTCCTGCGCCAGGAAGTCTGGTGAGTTGGTGTTGTCAGGGGTGTCGAAGAGCTCCGTCACGGAGCCGGGTTCGGGATTGTGGTGGTTAAACGTCTGCGGTGTCGCCGCCGACGAGGGTGTCGAGGCGACAGTGCTGGCCCGGCCGGCGTTGCTGTTGGGGATCGGGGGAAGCAGGCCTCGCGCCCGCTTCGGTGCGGCCATGCCGCCTGCGCTGTTGGCCTGTGCCTGGACAAAGTCGCCTAGGTCCACCACGCTCCCCTGAGGCATGGCGCCGCTCATGGAGCCCGGGATGATGCTCGCCAGCAGTTCGTTGACGTTTTGTGAGCCGTTCTGGTCCTCAAGTGTCTTCCTAAAGACGTTGGCGAGGAAGTTGAGGATGGCGTTGATTGAGTTCTGATGACGGTCGTGCTGCTCCTGGAAGACGGCCGCTTGCTGGTACAGGTTCCCATTCTCACGCTGGATGCGATTGATGGCGCCGAGGATGATCTTCTGTTGGTCGCGAACCTTGGCCAGCTCTTCTCGAATCATGGCCATTTCCTTCTTCTCCAGAGGCATATTGCTCTGCGGAAGCGCCCGGGTGGTTTGCGCAGCGGCCGGAATGTTCAGGCCTTGTGGTAAGCTCTCGTCGAAGCCGACCTCTTCCTCGCTCTCCGCATCGCCTTCCGGTGCCTTGCTCTTCTTGCCGCCGCCCTTGCCTCCCCCGTTCTTCGGCTTGTTGATCAGCCACAACAGGTTGGGATGGCCTCGTCGGAAGTACGGATTCGAATACTCGCTCGGACTCTTATTCTTGCGCTCGCTCGCGCGCATCGAATTATCGGACAGGCCAACACGTTTGTGGAACCCATACATGTTGAGCTGTCGGACGAAAGACGCGTAGTTGTTGTGCTTGAAAAGCTCGGGAATCAGCGTCTTGGCGAACTCGTCTTCGTCGAGCACGATGAACGAGTCGCCTTTGTCGGACCAGCGAATCAGCTCGACGTTCTTCTCTTCGTCGAGGAAGCTATTGCACATTAGCCACACAATCAGCACAGGTGTGCACAAGTCGGAACTCACCTGCTGAGCTTCTGGACGAACGGAGGAATCTGCTTCCTCTTCGACTGCGATTCGCGCTTGGCCTTTTGGGCCGCCTCCTCAAGAGCCTCAATGCTGTCCTGCTCGTTCATGGCGCCGTTGGTATGTTGTTGGATGAGCGACGAGGAATCGTCGGTCGCAAAGGCCCATGGGTCGGCAGTGGCGTCGAAGTTGGTACGTTGGGCCGTGGGAACCAGCGCCCGGTTCATCTGTCGCCGCGCGAGAGCATTGTTGGGACTTGGAGTAGGATGCTGGCCGAATTGCGCTTGCTGTTGCTGGGCTTGCTGCTGCTGCTGCTGCGGAGGCATCATGCCGTAGGGATTCACGCCCTGCGAAGTTCCGTCGACAAAAGCACCACCACCATCTCCATGCCACCTCATCAGGTCATTGCTCGTCGGACTCGGGAATGAGTTCGCCATCGGAGGGATGGGGATGGACGCAGAGGTGCCGGGTGCAGGGCGTTTTCGAGGATTCGATGGAGACATGGAATTGTACATGAACGTGTCAATGTACGCGCCTGGAGAATGATGGGTGTGCCAGGAAAGCCGCGATTTCGTGCGTCTTGGTGCGCTGCCTGATTGCGGCGTAGAGCCTCAATGGCAAAAGCGCAGGCGGAGCGCGAGGAACAGCCTTGTAGCCTCGTCGGGAATCGGCAGAACTCTGCCTTGAAGATGACCGCCCGGTCAAATGCAGTACTTCGCTGTCTTGTCGTCGCCGAATTCGTGGTCGTCGTCGAGTCGCGATGGGTCGTGCAGAAAAGAAAAAAAAAAGATGCGCGCGGGGCAGGATGCGTCGCGGATGTTCTGGCAGAAGTCGTGGGGAGGGGGGGGGATCCGATCGATCCAGCACTTGGTCGACGAACGTCCTCCGGTCTAAATAGATCGTCTATACGCTTCTCTGGCGTCCACCCCGGTGAAAGGGCTGGCAAATCGTGGCGGGGGGCCGAAGTCTTGAACACTGAGCCGACTGCGAAAGGCGTCGATCTGGGTTTTTCTCTTTTCGACTGAAGTGTGCCTATTGTGTCAAAGGAAGGCCGCGACAGTGGTGTCGCTCAACGCTGGTCGAGCAGAAGAGGCCTTGTCGCAGGCGATAAGGCGGGCAGGCACGGGGTGTTTCGGCGCAAGAAGGGCGACGGATGTCTCGGCGGGGAGTGAAAGCTCTTGATGATGCCCGAATAGATGTTTGGGGTGGGAGGGCGTCGATGTCGGTCAGCGGTCAGCGGTCAGTGGTCGGGTGGTGGTGGGCTGCAGGTAGGTGCAGCTGTTGGTGCAGCTGTTGGTGTCGCACTCGTCAATGTACCAAGAAAGGCGCGTAAGGTACGGCGTTACGTTTGCTTCTTCTGGGTTGAGACAGAGATCAGGTCGCGTATGGCGGGAGGCCTTTGCCGAAAGAACAGATCGTCAACTGCTCAAGGCTGTCAAAGATGGCTCTTCGTGACGTGGCATGGGCGCCGGAACCTTGGGCTTAGGCAGTGGTGATGAACCTGGCAGAAGGCTCGCCAGGTGGTGGGCGGATGAGGTGGGCGTGGATAACTTTGGTCCTAGCCTCCAGCTAAACCTGAGGTGCCCCCGTAAGGCAAAGCCAAAGCCGTTCCGGGCTGTCAGTTTAGGTCCTCGACGTGCTGTAGCTGGCCCGTGGCCTCCGCTGTGGGCCGCTGGACACAACCCGGTCGCCAAAGTCTGCTATTAGGCCTTGGCGACCTGGGAAGACGGAGCCATGCTGCCCAATGAGAGAGACGTCATCAAGACATGGCCTGCGTTTGCCTGCCTCAACGCCGTGGTTCGCCGTGGAGATTGGCATTTTGTGACCTGTGCCCCACTGTGACGACTAGGGTGATGGAACTCCCACGCAACCGACCGTCTGGATATGTGCTTATTACTATCTAGGAACTTTTCAATGCCAAGTACCAAGCAGCTTGCAGATTCTTGCCGAGTCTGCTCTTCTCTCTGTCGAGGCGTCGAGGCGCCGTGTGGTATGCTGTCCCGATCAGCCGGAACTGTATGCATAACGACATTCTTCTCAGTTGAGAGGGGAAAAAAAAAATAACAACACCTAAGGACAGACCCACGCACATCACAAAATTATCACCGAACGTCACTGATCACCACGACGTCATCGGCACTTCAAATATTAGCCCTCTCAGGTGGAGCGTCAATCGGGTGGGTGGAGTCTTGGGGAGAAGTTGGCACTCAAGCCCTCAACTCCACGGGTATCATCATTTGCGTCAGTGATCGAACACGTATCTTCACAGCCAATGCAACGCCCTACCGAGCACCTCGGCCCGCCAGTGCAGAGGCTTTTGCCATCTTGGCGTTCCTTGCCTGATCCCACTCCCGCCCCGTCTTGCCCGACCTGGCTTCCCTCTCGGCCTTCTTCTCCTCTTGGAGGGTCCGGGCCTTTGCTCGCGGGTCGATGACAACCAGCTCCTCCTCGGCCTTCTTGCGGTAGCTCAGGTCCTTACCCAGCTTGTCCGCCTTGAAGCTGAGAGCGTGTGACATCCAGCCCTCGTCGTCGCTCTCTTCGCCCTGTCCCGCCTTGTCCCAAGCCTTGCAGCTCTGGCAATTGACGATAAAGTGAAGATCGCAAAGCTCCGTGTCCTCGCCCTCCTCTCCTCCGGCGGTCGTGTCCTCGCCACCCTCCCCCGTCTGTGGCCGTTGCGGGGCTTCCTTTCCGGCCGGCCCCTGCTCCAGCTTCGACTTGAAGGCGTTCAGGAGGTCCAGGGCGGCCTGGTCCTCTCGAGTCACGGCAGTGCCCCCGGTCCTGCGTTTCCTGCCCCGAACGGACGTTTCCGGAATCATGGTTTCGAGAGCCGACTTCTTCTTCGTTTCCTGCGCCGCTTCTGTGTGGAAGCTCCTCTTCATAGACGCCTTCAGGGCGGCAATTTCCTCGTTCGCCTTCTCCAGTGCCGTCTTCTTCGGCTTCTCCTCCGGTTCCGGAGAAGATTCGATTTCCATCTTGACCGCGAGTTTCTTTTGCGGCGGGGAAGCCCTCTTGCGCTGCTGTGAGTCCTCTCCATCTGATGCTGGCGGATCCAGAGTTTGCGCTGGCGGGGGTTCTGGCACCCCGTCCTGGGATTTCGACTTTGCCGCCTTCTTCGCCTTCTTCTCGACCTTCTTGGGTTCCTCCTCCTCCAGGTCCATCACTATCCGCGTGTCGAATTTGGGCTTCTTCAAGGCCGGGACGATCTCCGCATCGCCCTCCTCGTCCCCGAAACTGAGAAGCTGCTTGCCACCCTTCCTCTTCTTCTTGCGCTCCACCACAACGGTCTTCGGGGCCTGCGGTGCCACGCGTTGCCGCTTAACCATGTCCTCAAATGGGTTGACCAGGATCTCCACGCTCGTGACCTTGACGGGATAGGTTGGCCGTTCCGTGCCAGGCGTGACTTCGGCCTCGCCCATCTTGGCCAAGTTGTAGATGGTGTCACCCATGATCCTGCCAAACAGCGTGTTCTTGTTGGTCAGCTCCTCCGTCTGGTCCAGCGTGAAGAAGAACTGGCTGCCATTGGTGTCGGGTTTGCTCTCGTTGGCCATGCCCAGGAGTCCTCGTCGGTTGAACTTCAGTCGCGAATGGAACTCGTCCTTGAAGCACACGCCTGTAGGGCCGGCATTCTGGCCCCGCCGCTCGTCCATCGGCCAGGGATCCAGCTCGTCGCTGAACGCCCCGCCGTCGTAGATGGACTCGCCGCCATTGCCGGTGCCTGTCGGATCGCCGCCTTGGAGGATGAAGCCCGGAACGAGTCGGTGAAAGATGGTGTTATCGTAGTAGCCATCAAGGGCGAGTTGCAGAAAGTTGCGACATGTGAGCGGCGCTTGCTTGGCCCAGAGTTCGACAGAGAGGTCGCCTAGTGTGGTGTGCAAAATCGCGGATGCTGTAGGCTGCGGTTCGAGATTGTATATGGCCGACATGCTGGCGAGCTGCTGCACACGCAGTTGTACGCAAGGAGGCTTGATCCTGCTGTGTCGTTCGTGAGGCGTCAACAGCTGAAGTTGGGGTTTGAGATGCAGGGTGGGTTCGCAGGGTGCTTGGGAGCTTTCCAGTTGGCCCATGCACCATGCGCCTTTCCGGGATAGGTGACTGGGTCACGTGCGCACAACGACCTGGGACGATTTGTTTTGACTTCATCGAGAACTCAGACGGGAAAAGTAAGGTACCTGATAGTTAGATGCGGTCCAGGCGAGAGAGGGGACAAGGCGAATTCATACTGGCTTTCCAGGTGCAAGAGTACAGTCCTAGCGCTCACCCTCCCACGTTGTCTCTCTAGATTCATATTTTCTACATCCTGTTCCACGTTGCCATGATCGACGAACATGGACATGGTCTCTTTGGAGCTGAACGAGGAACAAGACGTTCCCTAGTCTGTGTCGATCAAATTGGCAGGTACGGTAAGCTGAGAGGCTCAAGAACCAGACCATATCCGCCAGGAAACACCAACATGTCTCCCTTCATCATCAGGGTACCAAGAACCTAGACAGCAATTTTGTATCTCCGAAGTGAACAATGAAGATCCTTAATAAGAACTGAAAATGACACTGGGGCCTGATTCTTTCGTCTTGTTAGATCATCCCTCTTCTGCTGCGTCGTCCATTGCTCTTCTGTCCTTGATGTCCAACACTATATAGCATAGCAGGTTTCCAAGCCCCTTGCTATGATAGCCATAATGGCATCTCACTCAACGATCTCGGCTTTGCTAGTTCAAGAGATCGACCTAGTACCGGGGACGCCAGAGCATCCAGAAACCGTGGCGGCCGGTATACTCACAAGCATGTCGCCCAGAATTCGCCAAACAACACCTCATTACAGCAACTACAACATCTTCTATGAGGCCCGAAACAACGGAACATATCGAATGTCCACCATATCAGCACTTGGCTCCATCGGCCGCCGCACAACCAGAGCATTTAACTTTGATGTTGTTGTATCCCTGAATGGCTTGGTCTTCGGGATCAATGCCATCTGTAGAACATGCCATGAAGTTCTCAATGCTGGTGCATTCTACGATATTGATGAAGACTCGGCCATTGAGAAATCATCATTGTTTCTGATCCCAGAACTATCAACAATGGGACCCTTTTCATCCCAAGAATGGACGAAGCTTGGGGCAATAGCAGCGAACAATGAGGTCGTTCGATACCTGTTGCCTGGCAATAGCGAACGATATTCACTGCGATTTCTATTCGGACTGCCGTCAATTGACTGGCCTTTCGCATTGTCTCTTGATCCTGATGGGGACTGCATAATCATCAAACCGCAGGGTCACCGTTCTTCAAATTCTTCACCATCTCCATCCCCTACAACTTCAGACGACCTGCGATTTGGAACACCCGACTCTCAGTCTACCATTTATATCGACGAGCCCAGAGAACTAGTCTGAAGTCAACATGACTGATTATCACGAGGAACCGCGCCGCTCAGGCCGCACCAGGAAGGGTAAGCATATCTTACACCCACTGTCGTGTGGGCACAACGGGCTAAGAAGTTATTAGCTACGGCCTTCTATACCCCCACCACCAGCAAAACCACCACCGCCACTACCACCCTTGGGGTCAAGAGGAAGGCGGCCGACTCTCCCGAAGGGGACGACACCGAGTCTCCCCTGTCTTCCCCGCCATCCTCTCCCACCATCACCAGCACCACTAGACCGGACGCAACCGGGAGCGCTGGACGCCCCAAGGACGCCAAGGTCGATGGCAACAACAACATCGCCGCCGCCGCCGCCACCACCACCACCACCAACATCTCCCGCGGCCCCGCCAAGAAGAAGCTCAAGATCACTGAGGATCTCCGCGCCGAGGCCTACCAAGAGGTCCATGGCAGCGTCGCCAGCGACGACCTGCCCCTCGCCATGGGCGCCTATCTGGTGGCCCGCAACAACCGGGCCTCGGCGTGGACGAACCTGCAGGCGCAGGAGGCGCAGGTCGCGGTCCTGCTGAAGAGGAAGACTGTGGGGGACTTTGCGGCGGTCCGTCGCAAAGCGTTCAACACGCTGATGGACGGGAGGGTCAAGGCGGCGAAGCGTACTTTCAACAAGCTACGTTTCGCACGCCGGGCAGATTACAACCGGAGGGCAGTGGAGGAGGCCCGGCGTCAGCTGGATCTGGCGCGGGCGGTAAGGGCCTTGGGGCCGGACTGGGTGCCGGACCCGGACCTGGAGAGGCAGGGAGGACCGGGGGACGGGGACGAGTAGGGCGAGGGCGAAGGGGAGGGGGGGATGAGGACGGGGATAAGGAGGGGAGCGCCGAAAGTAGTTGGGCAAAAGGCTCACCGGAATCAATCGAAAAACCAATGATGCTATGCTTTACAGCACCAGGCGATGCCTCGTGATGTTCTATTTTACTTCCTTTATTCCTTTACTCTTGCTTGGCCCCGTCTGTCTTTTTTCTATCTTTCGCAAATGTGTTGGCCACAATAAAGGGGAAGACGAGGGTGGCATCCGCGTACACCTGCTCATGTGGTCAGTCATCTTGCCTCATGGCACATGCGATTATCATACCTTGACTGCATCTGCGCCGACCTTGATCTTGCCCCAGGAGACAGCTTCGTCAGGTCTGGCACCCGCGTCGCTGCCGTCAAATTCTTGCCCGGTGTTGATGTAGACGGCAGACTCGGCACCGTTGCGCATGAGGCACGCGTTCGCGATGTGATGCTTGATGACGCCGCCACCGAGGACGATCATGCCGGCGCGCTTGGCCCGGACGGAGATAGTGTTGATCTTGCGAATGTCCTCCACAATGTCGCACTTCAGCTGTTGAGGAGACGTCTTGAAGGTGTGGAAGTAAAGCATGTCGCCCAGGCTGCCGTCGGTCAACGCAGGGCAGAAGACGGGTATGTCGTTCTTCCACGCCCAGTAGTACACGGACCGCTCGTCGTTGATCTCCTTGCCGAGGCGGTGGATCATCTTGGACGGGGTCCAGTTGATCTCTTCCTCGGTGCCCTTGCTGGCTTCTTGCTCCTCAAGCATCTTGTCGAAAATGGGCACAACCCAGTCCTCAAACTCGCGGTAGTTAGAGTTGGGCACGACCAGGTTGCCAATGCGGTTCAGCCCCTTTTTCCGTAGCCCCGCGCCTGATTCGGAAAAGGACGACATGTACGTGTCTCCCAGGCACTTGATGAAATCTTCCTCGACGCCGCCCGCCGTCGTGACAATGGCCGAGACGTGCTTGTGCTTGACGAGCCAGCGGAAAACACCCCTCATGCCGGAGGAGATGAGGTTGGAGGTGTAACCCAAGAAAATGGTCGTCTTGTCGCCGGTCTCGGGATCTCTCCAGGCTCTCTATCGAAATCGTTAGTGGCTGGTTTCAATCTCGGAAGCACATGAGGGCGCCCGTGCCATGTCATTGATGATCCTGATGGCATCTGCGAGAGACGATGCCTGGAAGCCCATGTAACGCATGCCGCGGAACAAATCGTCGGCCGTGATGTCGCCGTCCAGATCATCGAAATCCAATTCCTGAACTTTCTGGGCCCCCTCGGGCATCTCCTCGGAGACTACAAGTACGGCATCGGTGGCGGCCGCTGGGGGGGCGTTGTTCTTTTCCGAAGTCATCATGGTGAATGGCCAGCCGGGTCAGGGTGTGAATGTCTAGGGGCTTGGTTCGCGACAATCGAGCTACCGATGAGGGGCCGGAGGTCGAATCGCGGGGTAATTAATGAGATGGAGTGACTGATTTGAGTTTTCTAATTATCAACGAACGTGTATGAAACAGAAACGTCAAAGTATGAGCTGTCTTCGGCCGAGTCGTCGCACTCATGTGAAGGGACCTGGATGTTGAAGGACTCACAGCACAGACTTTGAGGAGGAGGTACGTACCGCGGAACGCAGAAATGCAGAACAAAAAAACCTTACGGCACGATGCCCTGGCACAAGATCAGATTCGCGCGACTCGTGCGTGCAAGACTCGCCCGCCCCGGGGAACAAGTGGGGATGCACAAGCCACATCTAAGTGTCAAGTACCAACGTACCGAATCTCGAATTGTCCCCTGGAGGGCCGTCAGTGGAGGCTCAAATGCCTGAACTGCCGGGATAGCCGCCTGAGTGGCCGGAGCGTCTGATGCGTCTAAGTGGGCTCCGCCAAGGCAGCTGTGAGGACCGATTAGGCGCCCCTGGTTGGCGGTCCTTCCACTAGAACTGGAAGCTAGGAAAGAGGGAGGGAGCCCCCTCGAGTCTGTCGTCTCCACTCTGTGATCGTGTGGCCAGGTGTGGCCCACGGGCCCCTGCCTGGCTGCATCGGAGAGCGTGAACCCAGGTTGGGCCTAGCCTCTGGCTGAGGCGCCAGTGCCAGTGCCAGCCAGCCCAGCGTCTTCAATCCTTCAATCCTTCTCAACACCCAGAACTTCAAACACACCAAACCCCCTCCCCTACGGCCGGCACGATCGCCTCACCGCGCTGCAAATCACGGCGCGAGCCTCTAAAGAAGACGGCGCGCGACATCTGCACGCCGAGGACACGCATCCCGAGACACCAACCCTACGCGCATCCCCATCCGATCCGGACAAGCGCGACCCTCCCCCCGTACTGTCTCCAGTGTGGGATTGGACCTCTTTTGCTCGTTCCTCGACCACTTACCCGAGGTTGGCACGAACCCCAAACCTGACGCCTGACCTCGAACCACGACCGCCAAACTTCAGTCGCGCTCCTCGCCATCACGGATGGTGTTGACCTTTTCGACAAGGCCGTCTCGAGGGCAGTAGCCCGCCCAGAGCCATGTGAGCAACCCCCCCCTCTGCCCTTGCCCAGATCTTCGCACCTTTTTGATGTGAAGATTCGTCGCGACAACAACTCGTGATCCTGTGCGCCTCCCGCCTGCGTGACTTGACACCCGCAGTAGGGAACGGTGACGCCGTGTCGTCCTCCATCCATTGCTGTGCACCATGCCCCTCGACGTCGCAATGCTCATGTCATGTTTAGGAATCCAAGATACAATTCACGATACGACGGCGATCGTCGATCTCGATCACCTCTCGATCGTTCAATGGAGCGCTACGACCGAGCTTCACAGTACAGCGACGGCGACAGAAGACGATCGTCCGCCGAGGCGCGCTCCAACACCTCGGCATTCCAGAACAACAGGGAGTCGTTCAGGGACAACCTGCCTCGCGACCCCCCTCGCGGTCCCAAGGCCTTGCTGGACCCGCCCGCAGGTCCCCGAGGAGGCGGACACGCTGGCGAGTTCGTCGGCAGGGGACGAGGTCGCGGACGTGGACGAGGATGGGGTCGCGATGGCAGCAGAGACCGAGGGCGTGACCGCGATGGCGACTTCAGGGACCGCGGATGGGACCGTGACGACTTCCGAGATCGCAGAGACAACAACTACCGAGACGACAGGAGCCGTGAGAGAGAGCGAGACCGCGACTGGCGAGATGGCAGAGACAGCTTCCGAGGAAGGAGACCATCCCCAGGAAGAGGCCGATCGCCGCCCCCACCACTACGAGACTTTCGTGACCGAGAGCCCGGTATCGTGGTAGAGCCTGAACGTTCCAGACGTGGATCGCGAGATGGCGGGCCTCCTTCGGCTGGATCATCGAACTCCGACCAGGCCTTCGGTTTTGGCGGTCCTTTCCCCCGCGGTGGTGGCTTCCGAGGGCGAGACCGGGGACGTGGCTGGGACCGAGGAAGGGGCGGCGGTCGGGGTGGAGGAGGCGGCTACTACGATGACCGCGACCGTGATCGCTTCGGCCCTCGCAGTCGCTCCCAGGAAGGGCGCTGGGGTCGCGAACGAGACGACCGCGACCGCGCCGAACGCAATGATCGATGGCCGGATCCTGATGTGCGCCGGGACCCCCGCGACGAACGAGAGCCACCTCGCGAGCTGTTCCGAGCCAAGCTTGAGCGGGGACAATCATCGCAAGCACCATCGCCAATCAACAACAACAAAGACGTCTCTCCGCCACCTGTCGCACCGTCAGCGCCGGCGTTCGGGTCCGTTCCGAGCCGCAATACAGGCGCGAGCGATGCGCCACCAGCCGGAGGCACAGGAAAAGCCCCGCCCACCGGCCCCCGTGGATTCAATGCGGACCGTCCTGTGTCTGCTGGACACTCCGGCGGCAATGAGTCCCAGGCCCCCCCCAGCGGCCCCTCGAAGCCGCATTTGCCAGATGGAAGCCCACCCATCCCTCTGGGCCCACGCTCACAGCAGCAAAAACAACAGCGCCCCTCGAGCAAGCAATGGATCAACCCGGCACTCGCAGGGAAGAAGATTCCCGAATCTCCCAAGACAATGAGGTCCCAGAGCTTTGCTCAGCAACAACGGCCCTTCCCTTTCCGCCCCGACAACGCTTATTCAGAACAGGGCGAATACGAACGACGTCCTCGCAGCAGTGATGCGAAGGCAGACCACATGGTGACCTCCCCAGACTCACAGTCACGCTCGTACCAAGGCCCCGAACCAGGCGAGATTGTGTCGACTACGTCAGAACGAGATCCGCGATCCGCCAGAACCTCTATGGAGAGGGATTCGAGATATGGGGACGACTACAGAGATGCAGGCCACTCTGGGTTTAGCAATTACAATCCAGAAGAGGAGAAGCCCGCAGTGAAGGACCACGAGGCCACAGCCGCCTCTCACACAGCAGACTCGAAACCGACCCCGGCCAAGGAGCCCACACCGCAAGCGCCCACACCGCCTCGCAAAGAAACTAGGCTCCGCATACCAGTTGTGCATTTCGCACTGCCACCGCGGGAATCACAAGCGGCCTCGTCCGACGAACCTTCCGAATCCGATGATGATGAAGACTTTGGGGAGTACTTCGCAACAGAAATAGCCAAGGAGGAGGCTGAGCTGCAACGACTACAAGGATTGACGGACGATTTGCCAGACCGCATCGTCGCTCGTTACGCCAGAGTCTCCCACGAAGCGATGGTGAAGCTTGTGGCAGAGCCAGAGGGTCTCATGGACATGCTGGGCGAGCCTCCCAGGGAGGCTTTGACACCACCAAAAGAGGAGCACGCACAGTTGGCTGCTACGACTCAGGAGACCGATCCGCGACCGGTTCTGCACACAGTCCTACCTCGCAGGGCATCTCTTACCGATGCTCCTGCGGCGGGCAAACAGGATGATGCAGGAGAACCCGCGGAGACCGCGATGGACCCACAACCCAAGACGGAGGAGATGGACGTCGATGAAGCTCGACCTGCTCTGCTAGCGCCGCCGAAAGTGACGGAAACTGCGACTGAAGCGGACGCCGTCATGAACGATGCCGTCGCTGTGACGGCTACGCACCCGGAACAAGATTCAGTTCCCGAGCAACCTCAGAAAACGCCCGCGGACGCGCAGCCTAAGCTTGTTCTTCCCCCGAACACGCCCATTGAAACCATTGAACGAGACAAGGGCTTGCCGAGCACGCCGTCTCAAGTAGACGATGAAGAAGACGACAACTCCACCGAATCGGATGAGTTGGATCCCATGGATCTCGTCGCTCAACGCAGGCTTGAAACACCACCGATTGACAGCCTGCCAACCTTTGAGTGTCTCGCTTGGAACCGAGACAAAGACTTCATCCAGTCATTGCAATCTGACCCGATCATTGACGACTTCATCGCCGAGGAACTCAACAAGGTCTCACTGATCAAGTTGACGGAACAAGACGTCGCACGGAAGGCCTATGGTGAAAGGTACTTGAGCTACCTCAACTACACGTTGTCCGATGACTTGGTCGCCACTAAGAGCAGGGAAAAGTTTGTCAGCAACATACCGCCACCAGAGATAACAAGCAACGTCCCAATCGTGCCAGAGCCGCCAAAGCCTGAAGGTCGAGCATCTGGTAGGCGCTTCGCAACTGAGCTCGACGTTGAAAGAGCAATCCAAGAGTCCGTCAAGGCAGAGGAAGAGCGCAAGGAACGCGAAGCTATCGCCAAGAAGCAGCGTTTCCGTAATGAGAAGGAAGCCATCCCGCCTGACATGTACTGGACGGACGAGGACCGCAACAACGAAAGCTTTGTGGACAGCTCGGGCCTCATGTCGATTGACCAGCTAGTCCCGACCTGGAACCTCCTACCCCCGATCAACAACTTCACCCCAGAAGAGAACGAGCAGTTCGAGCGGGGCTACCTGGAGAAGCCGAAGCAGTGGGGCGTGATTGCGGACGGCGTCGAGCAGCGCGACTTCAAGACCTGCATCCAGTACTACTACCTGATGAAGAAGCACCTGAACTTGAAGGAGAGGTATAAGAAGCAGCCCAAGAAGAGGAAGAAGGCCGGTGGAAGGGCTAAGACCCGCTCCAGCGCCCTGGTTTCGGAATTGGGTAACAAGGATGCGGAGACTGAGGACAACCAAGAAGGTGGCGAGAACGGCGAGCGGGCACGACGGCCTAGGCGTGCCGCTGCCCCAACCTTCGACTTCGAGCGACCTCCTACCGATTCTGATAATGCAACACCGGCAGGGACGCCAGGGCGTCGATCAGGAAAGAATGGCGACGGCCAAGAAAAGGTTGACGGCAGGAAAAACCGGCGTCGTGCTAAGGACAAGGAAGCCAAAGCGCCCAAGGCCAACCAAACGCTTGCCGCCGCGCCTGCGCCTGGTCCGAACCGGGGGAGATCGCGATCGAACTCGCGTGTGCAGAATCCCGAAGTCCAGCAGCCTCCTCCGAACCCCTTGGAATCTCGCGCCCCTACTCAGCTCGAAGCTCCAACAGCGGGTATGCAGCCGCCATTCATGCCCATGCCATTGCAGCCACAACAGCAGCCGGCACTGCCTCATGAACGGCCTGCCCCGAGTCTACCATCTACGATTTCCGAAGTGATGGCACCGCCATCACTCAGGCCTGAGCCGCCCCCACCTCCTCAACCGTCGGTGACGACGTTTGATCTCGGACAACCGCAGCCTCAACAACAGCAGCCGCCCTCGACGTTACCGGCGTCTCAGCCACAGCCGGCTGCGGAGCGCCGCGCGCACGTGCAGCCATCGAGTTACTGGAGTGTTTCTGAGGGTGAGGTATTCCCAGGCCTGCTGAAATCGTTCGGCTCAGACTGGCACGCAATGGCGGCGCACATGGGGTCGAAGACGGCAGTCATGGTCAAGAACTATTACGTCCGTCAGCGAGACTCGGGCAAGGTAGAGTGGGAACGATTCCTCCAGGAGGCAGACAAGAAGAAGCACCGCGGCGAGAAGCGACCCGAACCTCCCCCACCGCCTACACAGACCGGAAGGAAGAAGTACGATCCAGCCTCGGCCACGCAGAACAGGCCTCTGGCATCCGCCACCCGAGAACAGGGTGCGGAGGCCACGCAGAGCAAGCTCGTCGAGAACCCGGCCGCTCAGCCGCCTCCGACTCAGCCCTATGGCCGATTCGCGGTGCCCATCGCTCAGGCGCCACCCTCTGCTCAACAACCTTTCGCGCAAGGGGCTCAACAAGCTCCTCTTCAAATTCAGCAGCACAACGTGGCTCAGTCGGCTGTCACTCAGTCCATGTCGCCTAACAATCGACCATTGAGAGCACCGGTTCAGCAAGGCTTTGGCTATCCGGAGCGAGAGCACGAGATTCTGCAAGCGCAGGGACAGAACCAGCCACAGCAGCCGCTTCGAGCGTCTCAGAAGCCTACAGCTGGTCCTTCTGCACCGGAACACGTGCAGCCCCGGCCGCTTGCCGCAGCCCAGCCCGTGCAGCCCACGCCACCGGCCCAGCCCGAGCCCCAAGGAGACAGACAGAAGATGGAGATGCAACAGCCGAAGAAGCCATCCCGCGGGCCAGAACGTGGCCGTTTCCCGACCGGGCCTCCCGAGCATGTGGATAGACAGATGGAAAGGCAGAAGGCGGACATGCAGCAGCAGCCCAAGCCCAAGCCTCGGAGGCCCGAGCAGGGCCGTTTCGAGACGGGTCCCCGATTCCCCTCAGACGCCGAGCCCGCTTCATACTACGAGCCGTTTTCTTTGCATCAATCAGGCCACCGAGGAGCGCCGCCACGATCCGAACCTCCGCCACCAGCTCGACAGCCTCACGATTCGCCCTCGGCCGTCCCGCAGCCCGGACCCGGACCTCAGCCTTTTGGGCAGCCCATACCACCCCAACATGGACCTCGCGGCTTGCTGGGTGACCCGTCTCAACCTCCCGTCTCGACACCGCCAGCGCAGCGGCCCATCAGCGCGGCGCAGCGACACATGTCTGGTCATCTGTCCGAGGTGTATCCTCCACAGCCAAAGCAGCAGTCCCAGCCCACGACTCCTGCTGCTGCTGCCGTCGCCACGCCTCCACCGCGACCTGCGCAAGAGCGGAAGACGTCGAGTCTGATGCAACTTCTAAACGACGACCCCCCCGCGCAGCCCAAGCGTGCAAGCCCCCCCGTGAAGACACCTGTGCAGCCGTCCCCGTCGCCGCATCCCGGATCCATGCTGCGGAACTCGGCTGGCCCGCCGCCGCCGACAGGCATGGAGTTGCGCCCCGACCCCAGCCCCCGCAACTACCACTACGGAGAGTCCGCCCCGCCTGTTCCGTCCGGCATGCCGCAGCTCAAGCCAAGTTACACAGCGTCACCCCAGGCCCAACACCTCAACGCTCCACGGTCGACCATAGCATCACCGCATGAAGCAGCCGTGGCAGCGGAGCGAGACTACTACCGTCAACACCAGTTCCAGCAGCACAGCCAGGCGCCGGCGGCGGGCTCGCCCCAACAAGGAGCACATCACTATGCCAACCCCTCCCAGGCGCCCAGGGAGTCCTATTCGAGCCAGGCTACGTACCCTCCGTACGGCGGCGGACCGTCGTCGCATGCGGGCTCTCCCCCCACATCGTACGCCAGCCAACACGCGGGATCGAGGCCCAGGGACCCCCCGCCACCCAGCCGGGAGACGGCTTGGCCGACGGGACCGCAAGGTCATGGCATGAGCCAGGGCCCGCCTGCGCCGCCGCCGCAGCAGCAGCAGCAGACCGGGTGGCCAACGTCGCACGGCGGCGCCCCCAAGCAGGGACAACAGGGCCCGCCTCAGCAGCCTTCTTGGGCCTCGCCCCATGGTGGAGGCCCGAAGCCGCCCACGCCATCGTCCATGTCGCAGCAGCCCTCGTGGGCGGCACCACCGCCTCCACAGCAGCAACAGCAACAGCAGCAGCAGCAGCAGCAAGGACCGCCACATCCACAGCAGCACCACCTGTCGCTGAGAGATGACAGGGGACCACCCTCGATGTACGGCGGGCCAAGCGGGCAACATCAACATTCGCATTCCATGTCGGGTCGGTTCCCGCCGACGTCCCGGGCACCAGAGCCGATGGCCCCGCAAGCACAGCAGCCGTACCCGCCACGATACGCCACGCCCGGGCCGCGCGATCAGGTGCCACCCCGAAGCTACACGCCAGTCTCGGCGTACGACGCACGGGGTCAGCCCCAGGGCCCATACCCGCCTGACCCGCGCGACCTGCAGATGCGACCTGGCGAGATGGGGCGCGATCCCAGAGATATTAGGGGCGATCCCCGGGACCCTAGGGAGGTGCAGCAGCAACAACAGCAGCAGCAGCAGGCCATGATGGGTCGTCAGCTACGGCCTCACGATGGGTACGAGAGGCAGCCAGATCGGTTTGGCCGTTGATGGATGGCCGTCGTTGCCTTGTAGCGGGGGAGGAGGATATCGAGAGCGATATCGATGCGTTGTGTGAGACGATGTTCGAAAGGTTGTGTGGAGGATATGGCAACTTTTCTTTTTGTTATTTGTCGGGCTTGGTGGTAGAGAAATGCAGGATGGACAGTCTTGTTTCTTTTGATGTACAAGTAGTGTGTGCGGAGGATACCGAAGGGAATGAATTCATGGAGTTTGATTTGGTGAAGCACGACTTTGCCTCCCTGGATGCGGTTGTGGTGATTTGTACCGTCAGCGCTGGGCCTGTGGAGTACAGGCACCTACCTACCTGAGGTTGGTAAGCTACCTACCTATAGGTAAGGTAAGGTACCTAAGGTGCCTGACCTGACCTGACCTGACTGAGGCAAGGGCAATGGCCTTCCAACCGATCAACTCGTCGCACCTGCCGCTGATCTTCTCTTCCGCCATCAACACCATGGCGGGGTGGATGGATTTATTTCATGGTTCGATCCACCACCCTCATTATCTGCGACGAGCGCTGCGGCAACACGGAGCCGACGGACCAATCGACCGCCATGCCTACCCTTCTGCAGGATCGAGCTGAAGAGGGGGTTTGACGTGGCGCAGGGGCTGAGGGTGGTGCTGGATGGGGACAGAGACCACAGCCTTGTCATCCCGTACGTGACTGGCAGGATTTCCACCCGAAGCCTCGAACCCAGCCAGCCTCGACACGCCTTCTCCTCCGATTCTCCTCGCCAAATCTCTCATCCTAGACTGCGGACAGTGAGTGACAGAGCGACAGGCCCAAGTCCGGAGACGCAACGCATCCCTGGCCACTTGTCTAGATCACACCAGCGAGCATGGCGTACCACACCCGCCCTGGGAAAGGCTCCGGCCCAGTCTTTCTTCGATCCTCGCCGACGGGCAGTAGCAGCAGCAGCAGCGGCTTGCCGGGCCCCGTCTGCCCCGTGTGCCGGAACTGGTCCATCGACCGGTGGGCGGTCCCAGCACAAGCACAGGGCCGGTGGGAGAACCCCAAGGCTCCCATGAGAGTCGACTTCTTCCAGGTTGCCGAGTCGGCCTTTGAGGAGCGGTGCCGCTACTGCTATGTCATCTACCACGCGCTCCTCGCCGTGGGGTGCGAAGTGCAGATTGATGGCTTCTCCGTCTTGTCCCTCCATGCGAAACCCAGGAGCCCCTTCTACGTCCTCTGGGACGACGCGCGCGTCGGCCGCAGCGTCATCGAGGTGTTCCGCCAACGAGAGACCGATTGCCTGCTGAACATGCTGGGCCCGGCAAACCGCCTGTATCAAGACATCCGCCACCCTGCCGTCTACGATCGCGTGCGCCATCTCCTGGCCGAGTGCGAAAAGAAGCACCCCGCCTGCTTGCAGGTCGGCGGCGAGCTGCCGCAGAGGCTGCTGCACATCGGCTCCTCGACCCAGTCTGGTCTTCGAGTCACCGCCGTCTTCCCGGAGGACGTCCGCTACATTGCCCTGAGCCACTGCTGGGGGCCTGACACGCCTTTTACCACGACCTGGGCCACCCTGACACAGCGTGAAGAAGGCATCGAGTGGAACGACCTGCCCCTGACCTTCCAGGATGCCATAACTGTCGCCCGTTATCTCGACGTGGAGTACATATGGATCGACTCTCTCTGCATCATCCAAGATGACAAGTAAGGAACCTCACAATATAGCCTCCGTCGACATGTGATAAAACGTTGCCTGCTGACTTCCCGCCCCCAGAGATGACTGGGCCGTCGAGTCCCTCAAGATGGGCTTCATCTACGAGCGAGCCTACCTGACCGTGGCAGCAGCAACCGCAGCCGGCGACCGAGAAGGGTTTCTGGGTCCGTCCCGCGGGCGCGAGCATTACACCTCGAGCACCGTTGAAATGCACCCCTTTGGGGAGGAGTCCGGCGTCCAGGCCCGGCGCGTCTACGACGTACGCTCCACGACGGTGATAGATCCCCTCTACACCCGCACGTGGACTTTCCAGGAACGCATCATGCCTCGGCGCATCCTGACCTTCTCCTCCGCCATCATCTTTGAGTGCCACACCAGCTCAGACTGCGAAACGGGGAGCAGCATCCACGCGGATCCGTTCTATCGCGCGAACATTGGCCGGAACGCGGACAGCTTCTTCCGAGACAAGGAGCGCCAGTTCGTCGACCTCCTCCGCCGCGAGAGCAACCCCCGTAGCTTGTACGACCTCTGGTGCGTCGGAATCGTGGAGCAGGTGTCCCGGCGCCAGCTCACCCACCAGCGCGACGTGCTGCCGGCGATATCAGCCCTGGCCCGCCGCTTCCAGGCCGCCAGGCCTGACGACACGTATCTCGCTGGCCTTTGGCGGCTCGACCTCGCCGGCTCCCTCACCTGGTCCGCCGACTCGAACAAGCGCGACGGATTCGCCAAGGGCCTGCCCGAGGGGCGCGTGCTGTGCCGCACGACGCGCGCGTACCGCGCCCCGTCGTGGAGCTGGGCGTCCCTGGAGGGCGCCTCGTTCTACGGCGCGCTGGGGGACCTGACGGACAAGTCTGCCGAGCACCGGTGGCGGTTCGCCGTCCTCGACGCCTACACGGATGTCAGCTCGACGAACCCGTACGGCGAGGTGACGGGCGGCTGGCTGCGCCTCCGCGGGCAGCTCGCGACGGCGACGCTCGTCATCGTGGCGAGTCGAGTGGAGGACCCAAACGCCGACGCCGACGCCGACGCTGTCGCTCTCGCCCCGGAACAGAAGCCTCGCACCGCGCTCCGGCACGCCGTGGCCCTGACGCTGATGAACAATTTTGGTGAGGCCGTCCGGGGCCGGAGGACTGCGATGATCAACCTCGACGCGCCGCTGGAGCCGCGCGTGGTCTTCGAAGGGGCGGTCACGACGGCGGCGCGCGTGCCCGGCGGTGGCGACTGGATCAACGAGGAGGGCCGGATGGAGTTCGTCGTGCAGGTCATGCTGCTGGCGGGCCTGATGAAGGGCGAGGGCCCCTGCTGCATGATGCTGGGCAACAACGGGCTCTACGGCGACGAGACATCGTGCTTTGAGCGGCTGGGCATCGTGCGCATGCACGACGATAGCCTTGCGGACCATGCGGACCTGTGGCGAGAGGAAGAATTCATGATCATCTAAGCGGGACAGCGCGGAGTCGGCGTACGGGCGGGGGTTTTTCTTTTGCCAAGTTTTGGAGCCGCCTCACGTCATTGTCTATCATTTTCATGTTTGGGTTTGGACGGTCATCGACTTGAGTAGGGTCATGCAGACATGTGTTTCCGGGTGCTGTCAGTCAGTCAAACAGGGGATTTTGCCGGGGAAGCCACGCCACGAAGGTGTACATTGTAGGCTCGGCGTCAGTGCCATGTTTGCCAATGGATACAAAGGATTACATTGAAGTTTCGAAATCACGAGAATCCTCCGCTATGCCACAAACAAATCCAAAAAAAGCATCCAGGCAACGATGCAAGGCGTGGACCCCCTTCTCCCTCACCCCCACCCCTCCACAGTCTCCTCCCCCTGCACAGTCACCCCAAGCATCACGCAGCAGCATCTCCAGAAACTCAGCGTCAAGAGGCGGACAGGTTGAATACAACGGCCACGTGTGACCCCCAACCGGCAACGACCGCGAATGCCGGCATCGAGTATGTGAGAGAAGAAAAAACTAAGTGTAGAAGATGTAAAGATGAAGAAGAAAAAGAAAAGGCACAAGTGAAAGCCCCCCCGGCGCGAAGCAGAAAAAACGAAACCGCTTCCCCCCCGCAAGGCGTCATCCCATGCTCTCGTGTACCTCCTAAAAGCGTGGGTCATTCGTACGCGCCCCTCCCCCGCCAAGTCATGCTCATCATACATTTCCGTTGGCGGCGGGCGGCGGCGGCGACGGCGGCGCATCGGCGACCGGCTCGCCCTCCGCGGCGGCGACGACGACGTCGTCGTTGGGCGTGTCCTCCCCGATCTCGTCGGCGCCTTCGGCCTGCTGCTCGAACTCGTACTCGTCCTCCTCGCCCATGTCCTCCATGGGGATGATGCCGTTCTGGCGCTCCCAGACCTCGCGCCGGATGCGGTCGTCCTTGGCCTTGCGCGCGCGCTCGACCTCCTCGAAGCCGCCCGACTTCTTGAGCTTGCCCTCCTCGACAAAGGTGGTCAGCTCCTGCTGCAGCTTGTTGTCCTTGCGCGTGGCGAGCTCGCGCTGGCGCAGCTTCTCGGCGCGCTCGATGGCCTCGAGCCGGTCCTCGTGGTTGGGCATGAGGGCGCGGACCTCGCCGAGGACGCCCTCCTTGGCGGCGTTCTGGTCGAGCGAGTTGCCGATCTTGTTGAGGCCCTTGGAGAAGTTGCGCGCGTTGCCGGCCGACGTGCCCGTGCCGTTGTCCTTGAGCTGCTCCTTGGTCGCCGCCTCGACGAGCGCGAACGTCTCCGACGCCTTCTCGAGGTCGTCCTGCAGGTCGACCATGAGGTCCTCCATAAGGCGCAGCTCGTCCCGGCCCTTGCACACGTCCTCGAGCTCCTTCTCCCAGATCTTGGTCCAGATGGGCTTCTCCAGCTTCATGTACTCGTCCACCTTCTTCAGCTCCATCGTCAGACGCGTGATGTCCTTGGCCACGCCCTCCAGCTGCCTGGGCAGGGGGCGCACGCCGCGGTGCACGACGTCCTTGCGGAGGTCCTCGACCGTGTCCTGGAGGTCGTCCACCTTGGTGACCAGCCTGTCCGAGTCCTGGTTGAGCTGCTCGCGCCCCTTGGAGACGTAGGTGTAGCCGGCGTCGCCGTTGATATCGGGCACGGACGCGTTGACCGTCGCCGCCTTGACGTTGCTGGCCTTGGCGCGGATGGCTGTCATGGAGCCCTGGATCTCGGATTGGAAGTTGGAGTACGTCTGGCGCATGACGGCGAGGTCGCGGCGCAGGGTCTGGAGCTCGGTGAGGTGACCGGGCGCCAGCTTGCGGCCGGATGCAGCGGCCGTCGCCTTGGAGCCTTCTGCTGTCTGGACGATTGTGGGCGGTGCGGTGGCCAGCCTGGCCAACTCTGTGGCCGTTTCTTGTTGGCGGTCTGATACTCGTTGCAGCGCGATGCCCTGGTCGCTCATGCCTTGCTTGACGTCCTGGATAATCTGCCGCAGTGACCCGATGCCTTCGTCGACGTGTCGCTTCACCTCGTCCAATGCCTCGATGTTCAGCACCAAGACTGTTCGGTCCTTGATGTCGGACAGGTCCTCCAGCTCATGCCTCACACCAGAAACGGGGTCTTGAATGTAGATGTCGGGAAGATCTGCGCCGTTGGAGTGTGTGTTCCAGGAGAACTTTTCAATAAATGCCAGCTGCAGGCGCCCGATCGAGAGCTCGCTGTAGCCCTCGGGCAGGACGAATTTCTTGACCTTCGACTTGTACTGGAGGAAGAGGGTCAAGTCCTTCGTCAGGGGAGGGGAGGCTTCCTGCAGGAAGTTCTCGCTACGCTTCTTCTCCGGGGTCTTGACCTCCTGGGGAAGTGGCGGCTGCTCTTTGTCTAGTACGGGGGTCCGAGTCCGAACTGGGTCGGACTTTTCTTTTTCTGGCGAGAACGGAGGCAGGTCCGGGAGGTTGCTCGCCAGGGGTCCGTTGAGCGTAGCGCTGGGCTTCGGATACTTGTCTTCTGGTGTCTTCGCTATCGGACTCTCAGCCTCACCCGGCTTCGGTGGGAGGTTCGATGTCGATATCTCTTCGGCAATGCGACTCGGCGCCCGGACAGGCGAGGGCTCGTATCCCGCCCCCCTTGACTGATTCGAGGTGCTGCGGCTGTGGCGTGCAGATTCCCGGACTTGCACGGCGCGCAGCGACTCCCGGACCTCACCCCTGCCACGGTTTGGTATTGGCGTGTTCTGCGAGGGGAGCATAGGCACGCCGTTCATGGACCCTCCCAAGTGCTTGGAGATCTGGTATTGAGAGTATCTGCGCGACGCCCTTCTTTCCAGGTCGCCTCCTTTCTGCAGAGCCGCCAACGCGCTGCTGGCTTGTTTTGGGGGTGGTGGCGGCGGCGGGAAAGCGTCGAGGTTGAGTTCGGCATTGGGAGGGCCGGCTGGCATTGAGGTCTCGTCGCCAGGATATGGCGGCATGACTGGCATATTCTGCATCGTGTTGCTCGACATGGAGGACTGGTCCGAGACGAACGATCCTCTCGACTGGTCCCTCGGGGGGAAGCGGCGGCTTGGCGACGCGTTGAGGCTGGGATTCGGGGCGGGTGCTGGCGGTTCCTTTGACTGCAAATCTGGCCGATAGCCATTCTGTATGCCCTCCTCCAGCAGGTTGGTCAGGCCAGTGTTGCCGCTGGCGATGGTGCTCGTGCTGATGGTACGCTCCGGGCCGGGCGTGGTGGCGCCGGCTTCCCTGTCCCTGGCCTGCTTTTGCCTGAGCTTCTGCTGTTTCCTCTTGAGCCCGTGCAGCAAGTTGATGATGATGTCCCGTATCCTCGGGAGGTATTTCTCCAGGCTTTCGGTGCTCGCCTCCTGGCTTAGGGTCGACTCGAGTATGTTTCGAAGGAGTTCCGGAACGTTGCCGAGATCGGATGTGTCGACGTTGATAGCGCTGAAGGCCCGGCAGGCCATGTTGAACTCGTATCCCAGCCTCACGTATACATCGGACACCTGGCCGTCGGTGGCCTGGTTTCGGGACCATTGTGTCAGGGTTTCGAGGAGCTGCTTGGTCGCGACCAGAAGGTGGGTGACGCTCTTTTCGATTTGTGAGAGGGGCATATTCGCAGAGCCGGTCGAGTCCTAGAACATGGTAGGTCAGCGCCTGGGTTGAAGCCGAGAGGGGGTGAGAGGTGTGGAAAGCACAGTCAGGAAGGAGTAAGCGCGAAATGTATGACGGTAGGAGCGGCACGGAAGTCCGAAGGACGCCAGCACGAGAGGTGGAAGAAGGACACGAAATGCCACGAAAGAAGGCAGAGGTGAAGGCAAAGGTGAAGGCAGAGAAAGAGGATGCGCACCTTTCCTCTGCGCGAGCTGCTTGACTGCGCGGACCGGTTCGAGGCCGTCGATGTTCGCGTCTGGGGGTTCATGCCGACGCCAGGCGAGATGGAGCGCACGGGAACATTGGGAGGCGGACCGGGTTCTGTGGCGCCAGGCGAGCGGCGCTGCATACGCGACGGACCTGGTGCCTGCATCGTGATCGTCGTTTCAAGGTGGTGATGCGTGTGGCGAGGTGAGCGCGCTCGCAAAGGATTGCGTGGCTGGCTGCCGCTTGGGGGGGCCTGCTTTGTCGGGAGCCAAGCGTGTGTGGTTGTTGCGGCGGCAGGTTCGATTTCGTCTTGTCCCTTTTTTCCCCTTCAGATCGCCTTCCTTGTGTTGCTGGTTGCGTGGTTGCCGTGCGGTAACCAAGAGGCCGAGGAGTATGTCGCGTTGAAACAAATGGGAGAAAACGAGAAAGCCAGAGCGCTGGGGGCGTGGAGGGGAGATCAAACGTCCATTAGGAGAGGCGTGTGTAGCGAGCGACGATGGCGGCGCAATAACAATGTCGAGGCGGAGAGGCGATGCTACGCTCCCTTTCGGCGTGAAGAACGGCACGAGACGAGACAGCGACGGGCTGGTCGGGTGGTCGGGGAGGATGGACGGATGGCGGATGCAGAGAAGGCGGGATGAGATGCAGGTCGATAGGGGATCTCCAGACCTGAAGTCGGGTTCGGGTCTAGAAGCCCAGCCGGCCCAGAAGCTTTGCTACCTCAGTCCGCCGTACGCAGTACGCAGTGCACTACTCACTGCACGGGCGGGCTGGCTGTCTCACCCAGGGTCCGTGTGGCTTGACGTCTTGGGGGGCCCGGGGGTGCACGTGCCCTGCACCCGTCACCAGCCACCCAACCTGGCAGGCCCGGTACCTGCTTTGGACGACCCGAGTACACCCCTGGAGCCCCCCCCAAAGGCCTAAGGTTCCCCCCCCTGACCCCTCGACCTCGCCATTCCCAGGCTGGTGAAACTTGGCCCCATGTTTCAGCAAACACTCGACGTCTGTGAGGTTGCCGTGGATAAAGCAGTCAGTCAGGGCATGGCACTGGTGCGTGAGCCGATGCCAATCGCGACATCAATTACCGCACGATGACATTATGAGTTGATCGTCATTCTTATCCATCCTTCTTCTCGTTTCTTCTCCTTCGTCCTCCGCATGTAAACAGGAACCTAGATCCATCTGGAAATCACGTTGCTCCAAAACATGTACTGATGTACCGCCAATGCCGCCAGCGGGTGTAATATCGCAGGCGTCGCAAACTTGACGTGCCTGGTCATGACCCGGACCATGATGCTCTGTGGCACACCCGGCGTCCGGAAGTAGTCCTGGGTCAGCTCGTCCGTCAACCGTTGCACCTTCTCCATGCGCGGAAACATCTCCCTTTCAAAACTCTCAACATGGCGGTCCAGTGCTTCCTTTGCGTCCCCGCCGTCCTTGGCAACCGCGATGATAGATTGGGCAAGCTTCAAAGCGTCCTCGAGTGCCGCGTTGACACCCTCCCCGGCGAAGGGGCACATGAGGTGCGCCGCGTCGCCGATGATGGTTACACCTTCTTGGTGCTGCCACTCGAACCCAACGGGGAGCATAAACAGAGACCTCGGCTTGCATTCGCCTTCTGACTTAAGAATGGCGTCGGTGAGAGCACTGCTCCAGTCATGAATCTCCTCCATTAGTGCCCTTTTGACCGCCTCGAGCTCCGTTGCGTCGTGTCCGCACTTCTCAGGCTTCATCCAGTCCGCTTCCTCTCTCAATGACGCTGCGTAAACGCTTAGGCTGCCGTCGCCCATCTGCTGGATCGTGAATCGCTTTCCATCGGCATGGGCGAAAATGCTGCCCCTGTTGACGAACTTGTACAGCTCTGGAGCTGTTTCGCTGGCGTCCGGGATGCCGAGCTCGTAGAGTCCGATGCCCGTGAAGATGGGGTCCGCGTCAGGGGCCAGGAACTTGCGGACCTTGCTCCAGGCACCTTCCGCGCCAACAACGAGATCGTAGACAGATGTGGTGAGGTTGTCGAAGACGAGCGTGTTGGGCGCCTCGATCCGGCGAAGATGATGGCCCCACCGGACCATCCCCTCGGGGAGAGACTCGAGCAGAATCCGGCGCAGCTGCGCGCGGTCGATCTCGGGCCGCTCCTGTACGTCGGTTCTCACGCTGGAGGCTCCCATGACGAAGTGTTGGTGCGCATGCCTATCGACCCATGAAATGTACTGGCCGTCGTATCGCGCGTGCTCGAGGAATTCGTTCCACAAGCCGGCCTCTTTCATGGCCAGCAAGCCGGTCGAGGTGTGAAGGTCCAGAGTCCCGCCCTGAGATCGAAAGTCGAGCGACGTCTCGCTCTCAAACACGCTCACGTCGACATTGGCTCGATGGAGAAGCCTTGCGAGCATGCAGCCTGGGACATGTTAGGGAGATAGTACGAAGGTTGCCAAGAACACAACGGACCAGCTGGGCCAGCACCAATGATGGCGATCTTGAGCCCTCGATCCATGCTGATTTGAGTAGAGCGAAGGTGGTCAGTTTCGTGTTGCTGATGAACTTGTGTCGTCTGGTGTTTGACTGTTCGTGTCCCGCGGTCGAGGGCCAGAGGCCATATTAGTAGTCACAGCTGCCATCCCTCACTTTAGCTCACAGCCACAACATACGACTTTGGCCGAAGAGAACAATGGCAAGGGGCTACGCGGCGTAGGCGTAGCGCGAAGCCAATGGTTCAGCCCAGCCTGGCTTGATGGATGCCGTGTGTGGCATGCATCTTCGACATGGCTCTCAAACGATTTCGGAGCGAATGCGAATGCGCGGCGCAACATGCTGCCGAATTCGTCACAATGCGGGCCTCGTCACTATGCAGGCCAAACCCAAGCTCGAGGTGAGAGTTAGGTGTGAAGAGGAGGTGAACACGGCACTGCCGTGAAGTCCACTGGGATCCCGCAATCTAGCCCACGGCTGCGATAGTGCTGATGTTGGCCGCCCGCAAGGTAGGTAGATGGCCGATGAGGATGGGATGGCTTGGCGTGGCCGCACTGGCAGCCAGATAGATGATGAGATGGTTGTTGGCTTGCTGGTGCCTCGCTAGTGGTGAGGAAGAGTGGAGGTGGAGCCCGGTTCGGGTGGATGAAGTGGTGTGGATGGAGTCGTGATGACTGATGGGGGGGGGGTACATCTACCTTGTATCTTTTCGACAGGTTGCCGCCTCAGGCACAAACACGAGACGTGAGCTTCCGACGCAAATCCCGACTCGGAACCTTCAATCGGCTTCATCATCACCACCAAACCCAAGCCACCTCCCTCATCACCAACCTCTTCACAACCGCCAAAATGGTCTTCGCGTGGAAAGCCGCTGGCATCACGTGAGTGCAATTGATCCAACCCGCCCGCCGCGCGCCCGCCGCGATCGAACGAACAACCCCCCCGGCTAACCCGCCGACCCGAACCGCAGCTACAACCGCTTCCTGGCCGTGTCCGCCCGTGCCGTGCGTCGCAGCCTGAAGGAGGACAAGAGGATCCTCGCCGAGCGTCGCGGTGGTGTCGCCGAGATCAAGTTCGCCAAGTGGGAGGTAAGGACCGCCTGCTCCTGACCGGAGACCGAGGGGAGATACAAAGAGAGAGAGACACGCGGATCGCTAACCCAAATACCTCATCAACAGAACGGCAAGATGGGCGAGCCCAAGGACCTCGTCAAGGCCAATGCCGCCCAGGCTGTTGACAACGCCGCCGCCGGCTCCGCCTAAGCCGTGTAACGAATCGAGGGGAGGGTGAATGGCAGTGGAAGGCGAGGTGTGGGAGGAGGACTAGACGGAGAGAGAAGAGGATACCTGGACGATGCATCCCTGCCTGCACGCCCGCCGGTCAAGGGGCGGCTGTACCATAGACAATCCGCATGATTCTATCAATTCGATGATGATGCGGTCAATTGGGCTCTATCATCTGCTTCCTGTCGTCTGTGTGGCCCCGTTGCGTGCTGCTCGTCGGCGATGGGGCTGTCGGGTCCGATGCACCACCACCACCAAACCAGCTTTTGCCGGGCAAACTCGGCATTGAGCCGCGTGCCCACCTTAACGGCAGGCGATGCGACAGTGAACTTCGTCAGACCATTCCGTCGCACCTTGAACCAAACCAAACGTCTGCACCTGTGACGAAATAGTAAATTGTAGAAAAAATGCAGACGGGAGCTGGGCTATCTGGCATTTCCTGACCGCGAAGGACGCCCGTGACTTTTTTTTCTGGTTGGCTCTTCGGCGGGAGACACATGGGCGGGTGGGTTTGCACCAAGCCATTTCTCACTCATCGACAGCTCCCAAACACTCCTCCGCCCACCTCACCTCAACTTGCATGCCCAGCCAAGACCTGGGCCCGTCATCGCTTTTGAGCACCCACCCATCATGGCGGCCTCGTCCGCCCTCGAGGCGTCACAGGGTAACCGGCACGCACCCGCCGTCGCAACTCGGCAGCTGACCTCATTCAGACATCTCGAGGCTCTCTCTGGAGGAACCACGCGGCGCCCATGAACAACCCAGACCCGCACCGCCTGTACCGGCACCTGCACCCAGCCAGGGCATAGTTGCTTTCGACATCACATCCCGTTTCAGGCAGGCGGCGCAGAGTGAGCATTCTCCGGCCGACGATCCGGCGTGGCCGACTGGCTGACGACATTGACAGCCCTTGCGCCTGGTGAGCTTGTCAAAGATGGCTTCTTCACCCTGTTCGAGTCCGTCGGGGCCCTCGAGGTACGGCATCCGCCAGTCGGTCTCACCCATCTCAGACCGACAGACTGACCTGAGCCTTCAGATCATGGATCCCAAGATGGACAGCGGCTGCTTGGAGCCGGGTGAATCCCTCGACGACGATTATGACGTGACACGGCCGCTGCTCCCGGAGGAGGTCCTGGGCATCATCGACCAGCTGCTCTGCCACGAGGTGAGCCACCGTCTCCGAGGCAAGAGATCGGAACTAACTTTCCCGACAGATGGCCTGGCATGTCGGCTACCCTCTCTCGCAGACCGTGTTCACATGTGCTTACGTCGAGTCTATTCTGATGCCGGCGCCCTCGACGCTTGATGAAGCACACTTCATCAGGAACGCCACCACGACCCCGCCGTCACCCATGCACGCCGTTCTGCGTGCTTACTGCTTGGGCCTGCTGAAAGCCTGTGGCCAAGTGAACGAAAGCATCATCAACGAGCACTACTACGAGGTTCGTGCGCTGCCTCCGACTGTTCAGTGTGCTCATCGGGCTGACTGTTGTATATCAGGAAGAGGACTTCGTGACGAATACGTATCACAGGAATCTTCTGGACAGCTTCTCCATCGAGAGCGTTCGCCAGGTCATCCAGGAGACGAGCACCGTTCTTCAGGGCCTCGGTGACTCGGTGCCAGCAGACATGATCAAGGCCCTCAACGACAGGCTGCTCTTGCGACACACCTTTCTCGCGGCCATTGACCACATTCAGTATCGCACCGCCCCAGATCTCATCCGTGGGCCCTGGAAGGAATCCTTGGCTGTGGTCAAGGAGTTGCAGGGTAGCCACGCGTTGGCCAAGGACGTACCCGAAGCCTTCAGCGCAAAACTGCAGCGGAAGCTCGCCAGTACCATGCCGCCCCGGCCCATCGTGCAGCTGAGCTTTGACGATGCGTTTGGGCACGTCAGCCGGCTCTTCCAGGACGGCGTCGAGGTCATCGACGTGCTGGACTACCACGACTCGCAGTGCCTCCAGGTCAGTTCCCGACACCGTCGACCGCTGTTCGTGTGCTGACAGAGAGCCGCAGACATTCGTCTTGACGTTCCAAGCAAAGAAGCCCCAGGCCCTGATCTACATCCGAACGCTGCTGCAGAACTTTCTGTTCAAGGACATGGAAGTCCTCGGCCACATGAGCATACGCATGCTGATGGACAACGACCTCGCCATCGTGGCGCTGCCGTGCAGTCTCCTGCTCGACCGCGCCAACGATGACATCGAGGCGCCGCACGACCCTCGCTTCATCATCGCCGAGACGATGGAGACGTTCCGCCAGAAAGCAGCACAGCCATACCTCGACATCCTCCGCACGTTCTGCCAGAACCGGTGCCGGGTGCGCCGGACCCTCTGCCACATCATCCGTGACTGGGAGAACCTCCAGTTCGACGCCGAAGACATCGACCAGATCCTGCAGCACCAGACCAAAGAGCAGCCCATCGTCTACCGAGCCGCGGACGGCTCGCCCATCGAGACCTTTGCGCTCTCGCTCTCCTCGTGGTCGCACCTCTACAAGCTCAAGCAGATGGAGTGGATCGTCCAGCTCGGCTTCGAGCTCGAGGTCTACCAGACGGACGAGCTCGCCGGCATGTACTGGTACCTGCAGCACCTGGCGCGCATGCGGCTGCAGCATGTCGAGCGCATCAAGACGTTCACGGTGCGCAGCCTCAACGAGCGCCGCGCGGGGCCGCGCGGCCTCACGCCGGCCATGGAGGCGCAGTTCACCACGTCGCTCAACTTCATCCGCCTCTCGCTGCTCGACGCCGCCGTCACGTGCGAGATGGCCGACGCCATGTCGTGCCTGCACACGGCGCTCCGGCGCCTCGGCCTGGTCGCGCCGCAGCCCCGCCCCTACAGCACCGACGAGCTGCGCTACGAGACGCGCATGAAGCCCTTCGCCGTCATCAGCCACCCGGCCCTGCCGACCTTTGACGAGTTCACCGCCGGCACGGCCCAGGCCGACACGTCGACGCCCGACCTCCTGCGGCTGGCGGAGCGCGGCCTCGCCGGGTCCAAGAAGGCCCTTGAGGCCGTCGGCAAGCTGTCCGAGGCCGAGGCCTTCTCCGTCGGGTCGCACGCGCGCTGGCTCCCCGGCGTCAAGAATGCGCTCAAGTCGTGCATCGCCACGGGGCTCGCCGTGTCGAGCCTGCAGAAGGCCCTCGACAAGGCGGGCGAGGCGGGGGAGCTCAAGGTCAGGGCCGAGGTGCCGACCCCTGACAAGGCGTATCATGAGTGGTGGCTCGTGCCGAGGATCCTGCCGGTGCGCTGAGGTCGTGCTCGGGGCCGAGGCTTCGGACCCTGAAGGAAGAGGGGAGGGGGGGGGATTCATTCTTCCTGGATTCACTGCTGCGATTGTTTCCGAGGGGCTTGGCATCCAGGCCGTGGTGGGAGGAAAATAATTTCGTAACAACTAAATATCCTAAACTCGCGTGGTATTCCATCCTTCCGTGTCCCGTATTCCTGGGCCGAGACATCACACAAACTCCGCTCAAGCGAGCCCACAGCCATCCTCCCAGTGCGATCCATCTCATCTGATGTCGTTTGCGGTGTACAATTTTTACATGTGTCTGGCGTTGCATTTCGGTGCACGCCAAGTACGGCCCGAAAAAAAAGCAACGTCTGCTGTGGATGCTATCTAAGCAGCAGCGAGGCGTCTCTTGGCGGCAGCAAGGCGAAGCTTGACAGTCTGCTCGTAGAGCACGTCCTTGAAGGCGAAGAGGAGAGCAGCCGTCAGCACACTCTGCGTCACCTTGGGGCCGATACCTGATCATCGTTAGCGGCGCCCCATGGTTCATCGCGGACATGTTCGACTCACCCTTGTAGAGGCCCTTGTAGCCCTCCTCCTTGACGACCCTGTTGATCGCCTGGAAGACACCCTCCTTCTTCTCGCCGTGGGCGGCCACGTGCATCTGGCTCTTGACCGTGATGTAGGGGTACGTCACGGACGTCGCGAACAGCTTGCCCAGGGCGCCGAGGAAGAAGGCGATGGTGGGGGTCACGCGCCTCTTCTTCTCCACCGAGTTCTTCATCTGCTCGAAGAGCGTGTACTGCAGGATGGGGTTGATGACGAGCACCAGGGCGGGGATGACGCCCGCGAAGAGAGCCTGAGGCCCCTCATGCTTCAGCAGCGCCAGCAGCACGGCGAGAGTGCCGGGGGTCTTGGTCTTCTTCTTCTTCTCGACCTGGGCCTCCTCGTCACCCTCCTTGACCTTCTCCTCCTGGGCGCGGGCGCGCGTGGTGACACGGGTGTTGACGACCCAGATGGGGTTCGTGATGATGACGGTGGCGCTGCCGGCGAGGGCGCCCGCGAGCATGGATTCGACGGTGGTAAGCTTGCCGGCGACGCGCCCGGGGCGGGAGGCGGCGGCCTTCTCGAAGAAGGCGCGGGTCCACTCGTACCAGTAGTAGTAGACAAAGTTGGTGACGCTGATGCCGAAGAGGGCCGAGTTGAGGCCCGAGTAGAGGCCGGAGACGCCCTCACGGGCGATGATGTTCTGGACGGCGTCGATGAAGCGGGACTCGGCGCGTTTGGACTCGACTTGGGCGCGGGTGGAGAGGGTGATGAGGGGGTAGCTGGTCGGCGAGTGTCAGTGGACGTGAAGGGGTATTGATTGGTTGATTGATTGAAGAGCGTACGTCAAGGCCATGGAGAGGAGACCGCCGCCTGCGCCGGCGAGGGCATGGGCGACATTGTCGTTCTGGGGGAGGACGGGCTTGGACATGGTGGTGATGACGATGGTTTCGTCAATCGAAGAATGCGCGATGGCGTGGTCGGAGAACAGTAGAAATTGATGGAGAGAGTGTGGGTGTTCTGACTCGAGAAAAAGGGCGCTTGGATGATGATTTTAGTATTGATACAGAAATAAGGCAGTCGACTCCAGAGAATGGAGGGAGAGATGTTCCTAGTCGGCGAGCCGAGGTCTACTCGAGTCGTGCCGACGGCAGATGCAGGGCAGGAGGGCGTCGGCATCCCACCTGCCCACCAAGAAACTGGGACACCCGACCCCGGTTATGTCATTCATGCACCGCAGTTGGGAGGAGCGGGGCGGGCAGGGAGGGGCCGGGTGCTCCTTACTTTTCAGTCCGGGGCGATTGGGCCCAGCATTTCAGGGCTGGGGCATGTGAAGTGGCCCAAGCTCAACCGCTGTTCGGGAGCTCGTCACCAATCCGTCTCCCCTTTACGAGCCATGTGTGTTCGACTCCGAGTTCCGATTGACGATGGGGCTGCATTGACTTACAGGCTACGCAAGACCAGTCATTGCAAACTAACGAACATAACATAAAATAGTTTCCAGAAGGCCGGGGGGGGGCCGGTCATTCGTTTTCTTGCCCTCTTCGATACAGTAATGAAAGTACACGCTGAGATTGACTTTGACCTCTCATAGGTATTCAAAATCCATCCGCGATGTCCGCCACGCACTTGCCTTGCACGAAGAGCGAACCATCCATCAGCGGGTCGACGCGCTGATTTCCGAGATATCGGCGCTGGCGATGAAAAGTCACAAGAGAAAGCAGATCGAAACGCTCGGCGGGGCATCGAGAGCGAGTTTTTGAGTGGTGCACCAGCCGGAGAATGGAAACACGCTTCGCCTATAAAGTGTTCGCAGAAGGCTCCTGCTGTTGTCGTCAACGGGAGTACTAGCTGGATGTTGGGTTCCTAGCTGCGCGGCCACTTAAAAAACACCAGGGTTGTCAACCCTGGAAGTCCACTCGTTCACTGTGCCTTGCCTTGCCTGTGTCTTTAACTGATCCAAAAGGTGTGAGGTAACTAGGTAGGTAAGTTTCAGATCTAAGAAAGAACTACGCTGGAGCCTGGTCTACCACGACGCTTGTTGAGCAAATTCATCTGGAGGACAACGTGGGCGGCTTCGTCTCCTTACATCGCTGGCGTGGGATTGCACTGAGAAATAATAGTTGATTCGTCGACGCTCCGAGTTAGTTTTACGAGCGCCACAAGCCTGATCGTAGCGACAGCTGAACCGCACAAAGCGTTCCGGCCACTTTAGGTCAATGCCGTGGAAGTACATGAGGCTAAAAGTGTCGCACTAGGATCTGGGAACAACAAAAAACGGGAACACACTGGACAGACAACTTTGATTCGTTGGAGTTCCGAGCCAGATTTACGAACCCAGGCATCCATCAATCACCACCACTTCGACTTTCCCTACGATACGCATGAGACCAGATGGAGAAACATGATTGCGTAAGGGCCCGAGTTCGGTGCCGTTGAGCGAAGCCAGCCCCCGTTGAGCCGTGTTCAAGCACCGAGATCAAAGAGTATTTAGAGGCGCTAAACGCCCTGTCTTTGGAGAATGGCTATCGTTCATCATCCTCATCCTACAATATCTATACCAAACCAACCCCCATCTTTTCGATCTCTTTCGACGCAAAATGACCGAATCAGCCAACGTTGAGCGCCTGACGTCTCTGGACTTGCTAATGCCCGGAACTTCTGTCCAGGCTTTGCTCGTGTTCGAGACAGCTGAGCCAGTTTCCCAGGTCCTGCCCCTCTTGCAGCAGGGTCTTGACAATGTGGTCGCCCGGCTGCCCTGGATATCCGGCCGTCTTCTGCCTACGGTCGAGCCGTCAGCCCAACATCCCGCTCTCGAAATTCGGTGGGACGACTCCCACCCGACACCCACCGTGGTCGACAAAGGCTCTATCGCTTCGGCCTATGAAGACTTGTCTTCTCAGGGCATGCCTCCCAGAAGCATCCCATCCGACGTCTGGCCTTCGCATCAACAATCGCCGGACGAGATTGCGGCAAAAGGGACTCCTGTCATCGCTGCGACCATCTTCCGCTTCGCGGATGCCAAGGCCTTGGGGCTATGCGTTTCCGTCCACCATAACGCAGTCGATGCCACTGGTTTCACTGAGATTTTGGGTATGTGGGCACGCGCTATGCGAGGACTTCCAGTCACATCGCAGATCGCTAGAAGCCACAGGCTCGCCCGACTCGCAGATGCGCTTCAACCTGACCTGAAGTTCGTGTCAAAGAAGTCCGTGGAAGAGCTTTGGGCCTCGCATCCGGAGCATTCCAAGATGCCTCCCGCCATGCCGAGCGAGTTTCCTCCGAGCACAACCGAACTCTTCAAGATACGATCGAAGAAGATTGACCAACTGAAGCAGAAAGTGGAGGCCAGAACGGGAACCAAGCCGACTACCACCAACATTCTAACCGCTTTGTTATGGCAAGCTGTTACTCGAGCTCGCGCGCACCGAAACCCTGGACTCAGGGACGCCACGACCCGACTCGTCACAGCGGTGAACGGTCGAGGGCGAATCGGCGCCGGATTCTCCACACAGGATGATCCGTACCTAGGAAATACTGTCCTCTACGCCCTGGCGGAGCTCCCAGTCGGAGACATGGGGGTGCTATCCTCGCAGGCTGCTGTGGATAGCCTGGCAGAGATTGCCGGCGCCGTCTCCGAGTCCCAGTCCGCCCAACGAGTCGGCAGGCGTCATGTCGCAGAGATGTGCAGCCTTGTGAGCCGCGTGGCTGATTACAGGAGCATTTTTGTTGGATGGGATCTGTTCTCATCCCGCGATCTGACCGTCACGAGCTGGAATGGCCTTGACCTCTACTCCCATGATTTCGGAAAAGGTCTTGGAAGCCCGCAGCATGTTAGACCGCCATACGTCGAGGCGGATGGCGTTGGAATGATTCTGCCGCGAAAGCTGTCTGGCGTGACGGGCGAAGCTGTGGACGATGCCGTTGAGGTTATGGTCATGCTGCGAAGGGATGATATGGCGGTCATGATGAAGGACGGCGCATGGGTTGACTTGCAAACGAGTTCATAGAGTTGATGGTCCGTGCATTGGGTAGGACACCTTAGCTCCAACGTGAGATATCTCGTGTCTCACGACCAAAATACTGACTTGTCTTCTCCGCATTCATCCATTGCTTGTCATCACATCACCTAAGCTATCTTAGATTCTCGACATTCTCAAATTATCTGATATCTCCATCCATTCAGTGCTCACACTGGCAGACTTCACGGGCACCTAATAACTTCCATATCCAACAGGTGGGGGCTGACAAGGCCCTCTAGATGAGAGAGTTCTACGTGAGCAGCGGTCATCAGCCGAGCACTATTAGCAGCCTGACAAATGCACATGGAGCCTGCCAATGGATCAAACATCCACAGCACGTTCTGCCGCCAACGCCTCGCGTGCGAGCAAGCCCAAAGTCCGGACTGGATGCGTCACATGCAAGAAGCGGCATGTCAAGTGCGACGAAACAAAGCCATTCTGCACCAATTGCCTGAAGATTCGAGGACATTGCGAGGGTTACGCCTTGGAACCAAGGAAAAAGCCAAGTGCCAGGAAGCCCATCCAAATACGATCTCAGATAGCCCCCCGTGCTCAGAAGGGATGGCCCATCACCCAGATGCAGCTTGATACCGAACATCACGACTTTCCTGACTCCCTCAGTCTGCTTTACTACCGGGAGTTTGTCTTCCTGATGCAAAACCCCTGGCTGACCGGACTATCGAGCAGCGAAGGTCGCCTCTGGAAGGAGACCATGCCACAGGTCTGCCGTAACAACGACACTTTGCGAAGTGCGGCCATGGCAGTGGGCGCGATGAGCTTGTGGCGCCACGACAACGCAGGCGAAACCGCGACGGCCTCGCAGGACGTGCCATCGACCGATTCGCGCTACGTACACGCCCTGGCGCACTACGGCCAGGCCCTGAAGCTACAGGGCCGTCACTCGTCTCTCCAGACCGCCGCTTTCTTGTCACTTCTACTCATGGCGTTTGAGTCTATCCGCCTCCAACGGAGAGAAGCTCTGGATCACGTGAACCACGGCATGGCCCTGTTGCTGCACTTCGTGACGGGCCCAGCGGCAGAGGGCAACGTTTCCGGATTCGCACCGAATCCCCGACCCGTACTTGGTCAACTGGCAGACGTGTTCACTCATCTTGCGACGCAAACGCGCCTCGTACTCCGTGGCAGAGTCGGCCATGATCCCCCACTCCCTGGTCTTGCCAAAGGTTTGCAGGAAAGGGGTATCACAATGGAGGAATTTGTTGTGCTCTTGAGTCGGGTTGCCGCCAGGGGGCTCAGCAGCGTTCCATCGACCTTCAGCTCCTTGGACGAATTTGAGGAGCACTGGGTTGCGCTGAGTCGCAGACAGTCTGAGATGGGCCCCATCATGCTCAGGGCAATGGAAGACGCAAGGATTCTTGAATCTGAAGACCAACAGCAGATTGACGGCCTGTTTCCCTTTTTGCTGAGGGATGAAAAAGTTCAGGTCTTTTCTCTCAGCGCGAGGAACGAAATGGAAACGCTAGAGCGTGCTTTCATACCGCTATTCGACAAGGTCGTCATGTCAACAGAAGCGGACTCGCCAACATACTTGCGGGCAGTTCACCTCCGCCTGCGGTATCTCGCGGTCTACATCTTCAACAACCCACCACAATACGCCGATATCAACGCCATGATCGCACTGGGGCCCAGGTTCCACGACTTTGTTTCGCTGGCTGAGGTTTCCCTACGTGTGTCGAAGGGAAGCTTCGTCAACCCGGCTCATCGCATATGCTTAGACGGTGGGCTGGCATGGCACCTGCTCCTAGTAGCGCTGCACTGTCGGAACCCGATTACGCGTGATCAAGCCACGCACCTGTTGAAAGACTACCCCGGCCAGGATGGGCTCTGGAACTCGCGTGCGCTGTATGCGCTGGCCGTGAGGAACCGGAGACTGGAGCGAGACAACGTGAATGAGGATACAGCGCAGGTGCAGTGGCAGCGGCTCTGGCGTCGTGAGTACTACCTGGAGGACGGGGGTGAGAGGCTCGTTTTTCGCTTCTTGAACAGAGATGAGGAGACCGGGGAGTGGGCATTGACGGAAGAAGTGGCCGAGTATGAGGAGCAGAGAGCCAGTTTTGAGTGGAGGCGACAGTCGGATGTTCGATCGGGAAGATTACTGTTGAGGGAGGTCATGCCATCCGGAGGGGGTTGATACGACTCTCGGCATGTGTTGGCCTAGATAGGCTACCAACTGAGATTCTTCCCCCTGTGGCCTGAGGGAGAAGTCGAATCAGCGACGCCATCTGAGGTCCTACCGGTGTACATCTGCTTTCATCGTGATGTCGATCCGAGTGGCAGGGTATAAGTCCCACACCCCCAACTCCGCGCCCCCCCGACTCCGCACACCAATTCTACCCACTTTCAACACCCGAAAATCAGCCCCCTAACAGCACGTATATCGCAATATCTCACCTACCCCTCGTCTAATAGTTACACTAACTATATTATTACTCGAGGGTAGTCATGATGACTGGCATTGTTCGTTTGTCGGCACCTAAGCTGCTAGTCTTTGACGACATCATTTCGATCCTTGGTTCAGACTCGCCTGATAGGCCGGTAAACCCTATTTCCTCGCCTAGTCCGAGTCGAGTACCTGGGCAATGGTCGGCCGGTCCTCGGGCTTCTACGTAAGTATGCGTTTTAAGAGCGCTAGAAGCGCCTGAAACTCTGCCTGCGGAATGACGCTAGTGTTAAATTCCTGTCGTGTCTCCTGTATCTATTCGGTAAACCGCTTCTCCTACGAAAAGACGTCTCCCTCTGGACTTAGCGCGCTGCCTGCGTGGTCGAACCACTTGGGGCGCTCTTCCTAGCTCTCCTACCACTCATTAGGTATGCGGCCTTGGAGGTGGACCTGCTGCGCCGTGATATCGTCTTGTGGCGTAATTACGCTATCGATGAGTGACCGGTGCGTAAAGAGCTCGAAGACAATGTAACTAAGACTCTATATGTCGGATGCTAGGTTTAGCGGCGTCTTGGGCTGGAAGAAAGCCTCGGGAGGTCGGTAGATGAGAGGGGTGTGGGACTCGAAGCGGCCCTTGTCTTCTGGGCGGAACGCGACGCCGAAATCGCTTAAGAGGAGTCTTGCTTCGCCTAGGGAAAGCTTGTCACTGGCGATGCCGAGCCATACGGGTGGGACGGCGTATATAGGAATACCTGGGGCCGATGAAGTGGGTGCGCTATTAACGCGTTTAATAGATACCCGCTCCGGGGCGCCTAACTTGGTGTAAAGCTCTCCTATAGATATATTGTCGAGAGACGAATCCATTCGGAGTAGTAAGTTCCTGAGATGAAGATCTGGACTTTGGCGTAAGTAGAATGAGCTAAGTACATAATTGGGGCCGTAGACGAACCTCCATGAGTATAGCCTTGGGAATGGATGAAAGAGATGGCGAGAAGTAGCTGCGTCGCTAGTGCTCTTGCAACCTCGAGCTGGAATATCCTGAACTTGGAAGCCTCCTTAGAAGCTCTTAGGCTATATCGCGCCGGTACCGTGATAAGGTATGGATGAGTGCTATTTGGGCTATTAATCTTAAACCGATCTAGGATAATAGGGATCATTATCTTCGCGTGAGCGGTCTCGTGCGTTAACTGGGATAAGATGTCCAGGTCTTTTGTTTTAGTATTAGTAGTACCGACCTTGACGGCGATATAGCTGGTAGTCTACTCGTCATGGGCCAGCCAAGCCGTTGAGAATGTGCCGTGGCCAAGCTTGTGAATGATGCGGTAGCGGTTTTGGAGACGGTCGTCGATGTGAATCGGATGGTAGCCGTGAGTTTTGTAGTCTTTAATGTCTTCGATATCCTCGATATAGTGGTACTTGAAGGCGGAGGTTGATATGGCTAGAGAACGCGATTTGGATAGGGTTGGACTAAACGGTGCGCTGCGTCGAGAAATTCGAGTGTAATGAGGCCGTCGCAGGTGCCCAGGCGACAAGGTCGCGTGGAGACGCAGGAAAGGCCTCATTGACTACGGAGCGACGCCTGGACAATTGCTCAAATATGGAATGCAAAGATGGGTTCGTTCTGGACGTTTCATAGGATGGCAGATACGATTAGGTGAAGGGTGTTGGCGGTTCTAGGTCGGTGATCGAATTTAGGGTCCAGGTCAGTGCCTTCCAGCTCTATAGAATAATATAGAATATATACCGTTCTATAGCTCTACCTTTTCTCTTTCTCTTTCTAATAATATAGGTGGGACTTAGCATTTAGAGTCAAGGTGTAAGGAGCCCCCCTGGGTGCCTGTGCCTGGCCCACGTGATCTGCTGTCGAGTGTCGAGCTGGTGGGGCACACGACCGCGCTGGGCGGCGGGTGGGATTTCTGGCTCGAGTCTTCTCGCGGCACTCCCCCCCCGGCGCGCTAACCTGCTGGAGCCAAAAGTAAACAACGTACTGACCTCCGGCTTGTACCTGGACCCTTGCACCTGTCACCCACATCGCGACTCCCGCCATCACATTCCACACCACCACAATCCTCCCACTTGCTATTGCAAACTGCACGCGTTGTGATAGCTTCTTACTGCGTCACATCCACCTGACCATTCAACGACCAAACCACGCACAACCTTCGAGACGCAGCCGCCACCGTACCCTTCAGCTCCCAACACCCCACGGCGTCGCGCCTCCCTCTCCGCATGGTCGTCGCCAAAATGGCCACGCCACGCGCCCCGAGCGCCGACGAGCTGCTCTCCTCACCCGACCCCCTCAACGCCTCCCGCGACGAGTCCTACCTCCCCTCCCCCCGACGCGTCACCCGAAGCCAGTCGCAGGTCTCCCACCGCTACATGTCCCTCGGTGCCAGCAACTCCCCGCGCAAGCAGACGATCGCCCTCGACATTGGCAGCGCCAAGACCCCTCAGCGCCTCTTCGTGACCCTCGAGACCGAAGACGACGACCAGAACCGCATAGCACGCACGCTCTTCCCGTCGTCCACGCCCGCGAGGAGGACGCGAAAGTCGGCCACCGCTACCACCAGCGTCGTGCCCCTGCGCGACGAAGATGCGCCCGGCGCCATCACCCCCAAGCGGCGGGGCCGTGGCAAGAGGACTTCGACCCCCATGAAACAGACGCCTGGCCGGAGCAAGAGGGCGAAGACTGCCGAGACGGACGACTCGGAATCCGAGGCGACTACCCGACCAACACCCAAGTCGACTGCCGGTCGGAAGAAGACCACAGCTACTCCCAAGAAGCGCGGCCCCACACCAAAAAAGACCACGGCTTCGCCCAAGAAGACTTCACAGCGCCGCTCTACAAAGATTCTGGACCTGGCCGAGGCCGATATGTCGGACGCCACAACACAGTCGGAGCAATCGAACGTATCAACACGGAAGCCAAGGAAGCGCAAGGCTGAGACGGCACCCGAAGAGGATGGCACGACTTCGAAAAGGAGCACGAAGCGCGTCACGGGCAAGGCCCGCCGCATGGCTTTGATTCCGGAGGAGATTGAGAGGATTGCTGAGCCCATCTTGGACTCTGTTGAGAAGGATCACGACGAAGAAGACGTCGCTGATGAGCTTACCGAAGCGCACACTACCGTGGATCCCCCTGCTGAAGATATCATGGCTGATGAGAGGATTGTTGACGAACCCGTTGCTACGAAAGCAACAGTTGACGCACCACAAGTCGACGACACCATTCCTGGCAATCCCACAACCGAGGATCGCTATGCTGAGCCCTCCGACGAGGCCCTACAACCCCAGTCTCGAGAGCTTGTCACCAAGGAGACTTCCGAGGAGTCATGGATTGCTGAGCGCCGCTCGTCGACACCCATGGACGACGATGTTTGGGGTGTTCCGGATGAACCGGAGCAACAGGGCGAGCCTGAGAGCAAGACAGAAGTGGAGGAACTTGACCTCGCCGAACATCAGACTCTTACTATTGCTGATCAAGACCCCACCCAGCATGAGGAGTCCGTGGTTCAAGATGAGCCCGTGGTTCATGATGAGCCCGTGGTTCATGACGAGCCCGTGGTTCAAGACGAGCCCGTGGTTCAAGATGAATCTAGGGTCCAAGAGGACCCTTACGTTGGGCAAACCGACCAAGCCGGATCCCAGGCCCGAAACGAGTGGCCCAACCAAGAACAAGAACACGAAACTGCACCAGAGACTGACATGTGGCTTGCCATGTCTGACGCTGCTGGAAACGACCATTCCGACTTCAGCGACGATATCGCCCCTGACGCGGGCCCTGACGATCACTCGGATATCAACGATGAGGCTCCTGTGGATGCAGCTCACCAGGAGTTCTCCGACAGCGACGGTGAAGACGCAGGTCGGCCCGCACTTGACGACACTGTCGCGCAGGGTGAAGACTTCAGCATGATTTTTGCGGCTTCAATTCCCTCCCTACGGGGTAGCCTCGGGGTTCGCCCCAGCGAGACCATGGAGTTTGGCGAAGAGACAAGCTTCATCATCAACCAAACCCTCGAGTCTTTCCGGCAGTCCCGAGCCGGTGAAGCAACCAGTGTTCAGAACCAAGGAAGCCCTGACCTCAGTCATGACTTCAGTCGCATCGCCCAAGAGCAAGAAATCACGCACAGCGACAACGACCCGGATGAGGACCCCGCCGATGATGGTCAAGACGATGAGCTTGATCTGACAGTCCATCCTGAAGACCGAGGCGACGATGACGAAACCGAGGACCATCCTATTCTCCCTACTGCCGATCAAGCAGCTCCCATCGCCTCCCCAGCAAAGTCCGTGGCGGAGTCTGAATGGTCTGAAGTGCCGGGCGACGTTCTCGCTGCTGCTATACCGCCTAAGTATCAGTATCTCAACGACGAAAGGTCTCCCGCCAAGCGCCACCAGCCCTCTGCTCGTATACCCTCGCCGGAGATGTCGGCGCTGTACGAAGATCCATTCCTCGATGTGGTCGAGAGCGAACCAGCCGAACCGGCTCCTGGGTCTCTGGCGCGCAAAATGCTTTCTTCCGCCAGAAAGAGCCAGCCGCACAGCGCTGTCTCATCGCCAGCGGGACGTACACCGCGATTCCAGGCACGGCAGTCCCTGGCCCGCCAGACACTTTCTTCTGCACAAAGGTCTCAAGGAAACGTGTCATCGCCAGTCCGCTCCGTGGCGTATGCAGACGAGTTCTCCGAAGTGCCCGAACAAGTGCTTGCAGCTTTTACTCCGGCTAAATACCAGTATCTGTACGCCAACAAGTCTTCAGAGAGGGGCCAACTCGATACTTCTGCACCTGCAACATCTACCTCACGTCGCCACTCGCTGATCGAGAGCCCCGCCGTCGAGCCTGCTCCGTCGCCCCCTGGGCAAGTCGGCAGACCTACGCTCTCTCCCACTAGACGTCATGCATCGCCTTCCTGGGCTCGATCCAGCCCTCGGCGCAAGTCGGTTCCTCTGAGCCGTCGACTATTCGATTCGAAGGTACAGGCAAGGCGCACAAACGTCGACGATGCCTTATCAAGTATCCCTATCGATCTGGCAGCGCAGTCGACTCAAGACCAAACTGCTGACAATGATGAATCCGTTGCTTACAACGATTCCTGGTCCGAAATTCCTGAGGCTGTGCTGGAGGCTGCAACGCCTGCGTGGTATCTGGCCCAACGCAAAGCTGAAGAACAGGCTAAAGAGGCAAATGACCAGGAAGAAGAGGCTTCGGACCATGAGCCTCACGACATGGATGTCGTGGACGACGATACTCAGGATGATGCTCAGGAGGACGGGACTCGAGATGACAGCATTCAGGCGACAGACGCCCAGGACGAGATGAACATCGACAGCCCTGCAACTCAGAAGGAAATGGTTGCTTCGTCCCCGAGAAGCCATGCTGCTTCTGTGGCGAGCACCCAAGGTCGCCTGCCAACCCCAGAGCTGACATCCTCGCCCATCGACAGTGCAAACGTCTCACATCACGCGACCGATGAGCCCATCGCAGAGGCCACTGTGACCGATTTTCCTGGTCCGTCGCCAGTACCTGGAAACCTTTCGCAGCCGAAGCTGGACGTGCTCGTCACCGAGCCGGATGGTCAGCAAAAGTCGACACCCGTCGTGCCAGAAGTCTCGTCTCAGCGCCATTCCCACGACGCTAACATGCTAGCTCCTCGCTCTGCTTCAACCGATCTTGGACATCGCCCGTCCCTGTCTCCCATCGTCCGGGCTGGAATTGCCTTGCAGAGTGTCACCTCCGAGGCCTCATCGCCCATTTCTCGACAGAACTCTCTGGGAAGCCCTTTTAGGCCTGCGACAAGTGCTACACCAGGACATTCGAGTGGCCGATCCAGCGAAAGACCTGCAGCCCATCGTACGGGGCCTGTTGTTTCGAAGTTTGCCCCTGCCGAAACCCCGGTCCAACGTTCGGACAAATCCACAGAGCAGTCCGCAGAGCAGTCGGGCGGCCAGTCCGCTGGCGCGAGGAAGGGATGGTTCCCTCCGCTGTCCAACATCATCCAAGCTAGCGCCAAGTTCTTTTCGCCCACGGCGGTGACCTCAGCACGTGCCGGCGCGAGCTTTGATAGCCCAGCTATCAAGCCCATTGCTCGAGGCTCGGTGCAGTCTGTCAACACGAGTCATAGTTCTGTCGCTGGCGAACAAGAGCAAGTCTCTGCCGGTTCTCCTGGTGACTCGGACTCGCTCCACGTTGCTCCCCGCCATGAGGAGGAATCAAGCTGGATGGTGGACGAGCAGTCTCCCGTAGCTGCACCCCGAGAAGAGACTGTGTTCCAGCACCAAGCAACGAGCCCTAGCCTGAGTGTTGCTTTCGGTTCCGTCGCTGGCTTCGCGGCACGCGACTCAAGCGTGGCTGAACGGATCGAGGATGCGCCTGAGGACGCCGCGTCTGAGGATGAAGAGGACATCTGGGAGATTGAGGCCCAGCGAGACACCCCTCAACGCTCCCGGCAGCAGCCTTTCGGTAAGCGACTGAGCGTGCGAGGTACAGGCTCACTCCGACAGCAGCCGTTCGGCACCAGTCCCCGTCGGAGGCACCACCCCTATGCCAAGAATCGTTCTTCTATTCCCAGCCCTTGGACGAAGAGCGGCAAAGAGAACGAGCCCTTCGGAGCTGACCAATCAGCTGCGACACCGGCCAAGGAACAGGATGCCGAAGCTTCGCAAAGCGCCCAAAAGAGCGGGCAATCAAGTCGTTTCAAGATGTCCGGGTTCTTTTCTTCGCCGGCCCTTCTACCTGGCATGGAGAACGCCCAGGCAGCCTTGGAACGCAAGAGACAGAGCCTCGCGGCCCAGGAGGAAGCTGCCAACCGTCCTGCAGAGAGCCCGATCCACGTTCTGCAGACCAGCAACACCATGTTCCCGACCGTGCCTTTCAAGAGCACCAACCCGTTCGCGAACGCGAAGCCCCCGGCACCGAGCTCACTGCGAAAGTCAGTTCTGGCGCCGAGCACCCCGGATCGGTCGCGGGCTCCTGCCCCCGGCAAGTCGGGTCAAAAGAGCCGTGAAGTTTCCAAATTGTCGTTTGCACCGGCTCAGTCAGCAACGCCGGTCCGGATGCACCTGTCTCATGCCGACATAGAGAGGTGGCAGGAAGACTCTGCTCTTGATGAGTCGTCCTCGTCTCCCGATCATAGGCTGAGATTCCTCCGCACTCTTCCGGCTAAGAATGCCTCACCCAGCAAGTCCGCCATCCGATCACCTCTGAAGGCGCGCACCCCAGGTCGTGTAGTCGTCTGGGACAGCGGCGTTGAGTCGCCCATGACGCAAGCGCAGAAACGACACGAAAGAGAGCTTGAACAGGCTGCTGTGGATGAGTTTGCTCGCCGCCAGTGGGAAGCCCAGCAGAGCGCCGACAGGAAGCGCCCGAATATCCAGCCGGTGCACGCGCACAGCGAAGACGCCAACACCGAGATCGCGCACGGCGAGGACACGAACGAAGAGAGTACGCATATCGAAGTTATCGACGATGGTTACGATGATATTGAAATGAACGACGTCGGCGGTGATGAGACCGAAGAAGAGGAGCTCTCGTCAAGCCCTCCCCCTGCGAACCAGCCGTCTGCCCAGCCCGAGGAGCTCCAGCAGGGACACCAGATCGAGCTTGAACTACAGCTTCAGCGTGAGCGCATGGAACAACACGCGCAGGACCGACAGGAAGCTCTTCGACGTCAGAAAGAGGAGCTCGAGCTCGCCCACCAGCAGAGGCTCGAGGAGGAGCAAAGGGCGAAGGAGCGCAAGGAGATTGAGCGAGAGCATTACCGCAAGCAGGCGGTCGCAGAGTGGGACCAGCCGCTGTCCAGGACCGTCTGGGGCGACACCCACTACCGCTACATGCACCGCCTGATCAAGATGCGGCGCAAGGGCGCCTTCAAGGACTACGTCTTCCCCGAGGACTTTGAGCGGCGCACGGGCTGGCTGATAGGGCAGACCGTCTACGCGCACGACGAGACCCAGCAGACGCTTGTGCTGAACCCCTGGCACCTCAACGTCATTGACGTCTTCATGAACGAGGTCAAGGGCGTCTGGGACGAGCTCGAGCTCGCGATCAGGCTCTTTTCCCTCGTGGTCATGGAGCGGCTGCGCGAGGAGTGGCACCTGCCTCTCGACGAGATCCGGAAGGCTATGGTGGCCCAGCGCGCGGCGCTGGCTGCGCAGGCGGAGGCGGCGGCCCTTGCTCAAGAGGCGGCGGAGCAAGATGCCGACTTTTGAAGGGCGCGGCAGGTTGCGATTGGATGGTGGGGAGTGGACAAACAGCTGCGCGTTGGCAGCTTCATCAGCATTGGCGTCTGCATTTTCTTTTTGCATTCCACGGCAGCAAAAGCGTTGTGTTTTCTCTTCACGTTGAACACGAGGTCATGTCTGGACTATGGGGTTATGGGAGTCTTTTTTACTGGGGGCGTTCAGGAAAAACGTTATTCGGATTCTGTCGCAGGGAAGCGACCTGGCGCGGTCACAGACTCGAGATTCCGAGGCGTTGGCCGCTTTCACTGTTGTGTTCTGTTTGAGTACCCCGGCTTGCTGTTCTCGAGAACAAAGTGCCGGAGAAGAGGGATGACGGGGATGGCCTCAAGCGCCAGGGCGTTTTGATACCCGAGTCAGGGTTTGCTGTTGAGATACCCCGTGTTAGGGACTGTAGGGATTACCCGTTGTGGGATTGTATGAATGAATGAACGAGTATATTCCAATCCATTTCGAGAGTGACTGCTTGATGATTGATGTGGATTAAGGCGTAGTAGACGTCGTTTGACTCGCTTATATGCCATATTCGTGTCACACATGTGGTAAAAGGTCACATCATCATCTAAAGAAAGCAGAATCATCAAGCATGCAACGGTGCGATGGACAAGGCATCGAATGATTCTCGTCCGGCTCCCTCGCCGGCGGTATCTATGATGTTGTTACACTACAGCTCGCCTTCCATCCTCCCCCGTTTCCAGCCTACTCGAGCTGCGAGGCCTGGTTCGTGTAGAGCACGTCCACGACGCCGCCCAGCTTCTCGATCGTCGCCAGGGCGTGGTCGTACGACTCGTCGCGGTGGGTCTCGTCGAAGATGATGAGGCAGCCGGCGCCCTGGTCCAGCACGCCGATGATGACCTTGTCGAGGATCATCTGGGAGAGCTTGCGCTCGACCTGCTGGGTGTCGAGGCCGACCATCTTGGCGATGTGGTCGATCTCGACGCGCGAGAAGGGCTCGATGACCTTGATGAGGTTCTGCTCGAGCATGGCGTCGTACAGGCGGCGGAGGTGGTTGCGGATGAAGGCGTCGGAGCCGAGCTCGTAGCGGTACGAGGTGAGGGCGCGCTCGTACTCCTCGAGCGAGCGGTTCGAGTGGGCGCGGGCGATGGCCTTCATGGCCTCGAGGTTCTGGCCGGCGTACTTCTGGGCCTGCTTGGAGGCCATGAGGTTGTTGACGTCATCCGCGAGGTTGAGCATGATCTTGCAGAGGAGCATGTACTGCAGGGCGGCGGTGGCCTTGGTGGGCTCGTCCTGGGTGTGGTAGCCGTCGAGGGCCTCGATGAAGTAGGAGAAGGCCGTGTTGAAGTCCTTGTCCTCGGCGTGGAGCATGCCGCTCTGCATGTCGAGGTTGGCCTGCAGCAGGGGCGGCGTGTAGACCGAGGCGGCGCTCGTGCGGGCGCTCGTCAGGGCGGCGCGGGCCTTGGGGATGTTTCCGAGGGCGTGGTAGACGCGCGACTCGAGGAGCTGGACCTCGACGAGGACGAGTTTGTCGTCCAGGCGCTTGAGCTCGCGGAGGAGGCCGTTGATCAGGGTGAGGGCGTCGTAGTAGGACTGCTTGGCCATGAGGAGGGTGACGAGACGGGTCTCGAGGTTCTGGCGCAGGAAGCTCCGGCGCTCCGAGGTCGCCCACTCTATACATGACTTGGTCACGGCGATCTGGGTGTCGGTGGTGTTGGGGATGGCATCGAAGAGGTCGAGGAGCTGGCGGACTGGGGGAACGTCAGTGTCAGCGGGCGGCGCGGGCCATCGAGAGGCGGGGGGGGGATCTCCTTACCGAGCTTCGCCGTCTTTGCCTTCGCAAACGAAGAGAGGGTCGTTCTGCTTGTTGTCACCAGGTCCACGAGCGATTGCGCATTCCTAAATGTCGTCAGTCAGGGCTGTCCATGCGCCGTGGTGGCATCAACGGCGATGCGGGCAGGGGGTCGGGCTCACTTCTCATCCCGGTACAGCTCGCCCAAGCTTATCAACGCGGCCTCATACTCCTTGACGGCGGCATCGGAGGTCGCAGATGGGGGTTTCGACAGGATCTCCTTGTAGGCCTGCTCTGCTTCGCGAGGGTTCGACTTTGCCAGCTTCTGGGCTTCCTGCACCCTTGCCGAGTCGCCCTGAGCCATGGCTGAAGATGTGTGTGGTTCGGTGTATGTGCTTGTGTGTGGAAGGACGGACGGGGGGTTGTGGTTGGAGGTTTGGAGAGACGCGCAGGGTTCGATGGTTCGGGGTGAAGCGCAGGGTTGAAGCGGTCGGTGGTGATGCAGCTGGGCTGCCTGAAGCTCCCGCCTTCGCGTCAGTTGCTAGGCTGGTCGTTACTAAGACAGTGATGTGCTGTTTAGATGCAAGATCGGCAGTGCAGGGGCAGTCAAGAGACTCTATGCATTAAACACACTTTGTTTGTGGGGCAAAATCAGCTTCACGCTTACTCTCTCACCGTAGTGCCTACCGTACAGCTCTGAAATTCCTCCAAACGAAGGCTGCTCGGCCGGCCCGACGAATGATCCAAGGAGAGCTGTGATTCGAGATTAAACTCCGATAAGCCCCACACCCCGCCAAACGCTCTGGAAATTTTTGGAGATGTCGAGGCAACGAGGGTCTGAAGGTCTACAGAAAATTAATGGTTGGAAGACCTGCACGCGAATCCGACACCCGGTCGCCAATTCCTTTACCAACGAAGCCTCAAAACCTCCGAATCTACTCTTCAGCACATCACGAAGACAATTTACCTAGAGCTTGCCTCTGAGTCTTTATCTTCACCATGAAGATCAAAGCTCTCAGTCGGTCGGTGTCGGAGTACAACCCGCCCGGAACCGAAGTCGTCAAGCAGCCGCGCAACCTCGACACTGCCGCCCATCCCTTCGAGCGAGCGAGAGAGTAAGCCAGCCAGTTCTGGCGATGAAGAACACAGCTGACGATCACTAGGTACACCAAGGCCCTCACGGCGGTTAAGCTCGAGCGCATGCACGCCGCGCCGTTCGTGGCCCAGCTTGGCGATGGCCACGTCGACGGCGTCTACACCATGGCGAAAGACCCCAACAGCCTGCAGCGGTTCGCGTCGGCGAGTGGCGACGGCGCGGTCAAGGTGTTCGACCTGACGAGCCGGGACGAGATTTGGCAGACGAAGAGCGCACACGAGAACATTGTCCGGAGCGTCTGCTGGACCAAGGACCAGCGGCTGCTGAGCGCGGCGTCCGACAAGACGATCAAGCTGTGGGACCCCTACAACACGCCGAGCGAGTCTGCGCCCATCTCGTCGTGGCTGGGTAGCAGCGGCTTCACGGACCTGTCGATGCACCGGTCGAGGAACGTCTTCGCGGCCTCGTCGTCGTCGAGCTCGGTGGCCATCTACGACCTGGAGCGACACAACGCGGCGCCGGACGTGCTGGGATGGCCCAACTCGGTAGACACGGTCAACGCGGTGGCGTTCAACCAGGTGGAGACGTCGGTGCTCGCGGCGTGCGGCCTCGACCGGTCGCTGGTGCTGTTCGACCTGCGGACGTCGATGCCGCTGACGAGGACGACGCTCAACTTTGCCTGCAACGCCATCTCGTGGAACCCCATGGAGGCGTTCAACTTTGCCGTCGGCAGCGAGGACCACAACATCTACGTGAGTCTCACCCCAGCCTGTGTCTGATGGAGAAAGTGACTAACCCCTCCGGCAGATCTTCGACATGCGCAAGTTCGACCGGGCGCTGAACGTGCTGAAGGACCACGTGGCGTCGGTCATGTCGGTCGAGTTCAGCCCGACGGGCCAGGAGCTGGTGTCCGGGTCGTACGACCGGACGATCCGGCTGTGGAACCGGGACCAGGGCCACTCGCGGGACATCTACCACACGAAGCGCATGCAGCGAGTGTTCAGCACCATGTTCACGCCGGACTCCAAGTACGTGCTCTCGGGCTCGGACGACGGCAACGTGCGGCTGTGGCGGACGAACGCGTCGGAGCGGTCGGGAGTCAAGTCGGCGCGGCACCGACAGGCGCTCGAGTACAACAACGCGCTGATCGAGCGGTTCAGCCACATGCCGGATGTGCGACGCATCAAGCGCCACAGGCACGTGCCGACGGTGATCAAGAAGGCGGGCGAGATCAAGGCGCAGGAGCTCAAATCGATCAAGAGGCGGGAGGAAAACGAGAGGCGGCACACGAAGAAGCAGTTCGAAAAGAGGCGGAGCGAGCGCGAGAAGATGGTGCTGGCGCGGGAGAAGTAGGGACGGTTCAGTGTACAGCGGCTGTGGGCTTTTGGCGCGGGGTCCGGGTTCGCAGGGCGTTATGGCATGGCATTCCTTTCCTTCCTTCATTGCTGGGCGTTTGGTATGTGTAAAAGGGCGACGGTGCGATATGACGTTTTATACCACGGCCTTGCCAATATACTGATCTCATGATCTCGTTGACGAGCCATCTGCGTGCTTGACTGGACCTTTCTGTATATCGTGTTGTATAAAATGCGGAAGGAGAGGCAGTCCGTAAGCGAGTCGTGCGCGTAACAGGGGCCATGCAGCTGTGGGGGCCAGGTGGTGCCAGGAGAGGGGTGCCAGGGGAAGGGGTTCAAACAGGAGGCCCCCCCCTTTGCTTGGGCCGCGTTTCACCAACCTCAACAGCTGTGGCCCCTCTTCGACTCTTGGCTTCTGTCTGCGTTGCTCGCTCTATTCATCACATGCTCGACGCGCCGTCTTTCTTTTCGTCTCAACTTCCCTCCTTCAACGCTGGACGGTATTTGCTCCCTAATCCTAATCCCGCCGCCCGCCTCCCGCCTCCCGTCTCCCAAGACTCCTCCCGCCCATTGACACCTGTCTCTTCCGATCTCTGCTGCCGGCAGCTATCTCTCCTCTATCGATAGACGGTGACCAGGATATAGCCAGCACCCGCACTCTCCAGCTCACAGCGCCGAGCTACCCCTCGCTCGCTCAACCGACCTCAGCCCACGAACACACACACGCCGCACCACCGCCGCCATGGAGCACCCTCCCCCCGGCCACGACTCCTGGTTCGACCCCTTCTCGGTCGACCTCCTCCTCAAGGTGCTCAAGACGACCTTCTTCCACCCGTTCATCTCGTGGATCATCCCGCTCTGCTTCCGCGCGCAGATGATGGAGTGGTCGGCGCCGCCCATGCTCGTGTCCATCGGGTGGGCCGCGCTCATCACGGCCATCTGGATCCTGTCGGCCATCAACACGCGCGTGGCCTACGGGCTGCCGCGCGAGGTGGACCTCGCCGAGGAGGTCATTGTGATCACGGGCGGCGCGTCGGGGCTCGGGCTGCTCATCGCCGAGGTGTACGGGATGCGCGGCGCGACGGTGGCGGTGCTGGACCCGCGGCCGGTGGAGAACGGCGCGGCGCGCGGCGTGACGCACTACGCGTGCGACGTGGCCGACAAGGCGCAGCTGGCGGCGGCGGCGGCGCAGATCGAGCGCGACCTCGGCCCGCCCACGGTGCTGATCAACAACGCCGCCGTCGTCACCGGCCGCCCGCTGCCTGGACACCAGGACGTCGCCCCACCCTCGACCGCAGCCTGGCCGCGTCAAACCACCTGCTGGCGTCCCGTCTACGCCCTCCAAGACGTTCCTGCCCCGCGCTGCTGCGCGCGCCGCCGACGGCGCCACCATCGTCACCGTGTCCTCCGTGCTCGGCCGCCTCGGCGCCGCCGGCCTCGCCGACTACGCCGCCGCCAAGGCCGGCCTGTCCGCCCTCCACGCCTCCCTCGCCGCCGAGCTCGCCCGCTCCCACCCCAAGGTCCGCACCGTCCTCGTCGAGCCCGGCCAGCTCTCCACCCCGCTCTTCCACGGCGTCCGCACCCCCAACGCCTTCCTCGCCCCCGTCGTCGAACCCGTCGACGTCTGCAAGGAGATCGTCGCCGCCATCGACGCCGGCCGCAGCGCCCACGTCGCCCTGCCGCTCTACGCCCGCTGGATCGACTGGTACACCGTCCTGCCCGCCGGCCTGCAGGTCTTCGCGCGCCGGCTGGCCGGCGTCGACAGCGCCATGGACACCTTCATCGGCCGCCGCGAGGAGAAGAACAAGTGAGCCGCTCTCGATCGGGCGCCGGCGCCTGAGGGCTCACGAGGGTGGGGGCAAAATATGAGAAGAGGCGGTAGATTCATGTAATATCTTGTACATTACGCAAATTGTACATGTCACGATGCACACTGCTTGTCTCCCGTCGTGACTTTTTATGACTTCATTAAGCATCAAGTGCTATATCGTATTATGTAGGTTGTAGAGTAAATCCATGTCAAAAGCCAAACGCTTGCAACCACCCAATCTCTCTGGCCGGACCGGGCAGAACCCCTTTCATGGTCCTGATTACGCCAGAGCACAAACTTTTCCCGCTCGACATCTCTTCTCGACAGACACCAGCTACACCGCATCGCTCTTGTCGCGGTTGTTCAGCGGCGCGTTGGCGCGCGCCGCGAGATCCTCCTCCTTCTCGGCCTCGTGGTGACCGTTGACGCCGTTGGTGCCGTTGGTGCCGGCGGCGGCCGTCTGCGACTGCGTGGGCACGGCGCCGGGCATGTCCTCGGGCTCGGGCTCCTCGTCGCCGGTGGCCTGGAAGGTAGGGGCGTAGGCGCTCTTGGCGCGGATCTTGTGGCCGTACATCCAGAAGATGACGGGGATGGGCACCAGCACGACGGCGATGCAGCCCAGCAGCGTGGAGGCCCACTCTATGCCCATGCCGTTGAACATCTGGGTCGCGAACAGGGGGAAACCGGCGCCGCAGAGGGAGCGGAGGAAGGTGTTGCCGGCGATGGCGGAGGCGGCGAACATGAGGTACGAGTCGACGAGGTAGTTGAGGGACTGCAGGAAGATGGACATGAGGCCGAAGCCGGTGAAGAGGCCGCTGAGGGTGGGGACGATCCAGTGGATATCGCGGCGGTAGCCGGACCAGCCGAACCAGAAGATGCCGATGGCGAAGAAGACACCACCGACGATGACGGAGGGCAGGCGCCACTCGGGGATGGGGACGCCGTTGTTGGCCTTGAGCTTGCGCAGGTACCAGGGCTGCTGGAGGAGGACGGCGGTGCCGGCAATGAGCTGGCCGATGACCATGCCGAAGAAGGCGAGGCCGGACTCGCCGGCGTTGAAGCCGTGGACGCCGCGGAAGACGATGGGGTAGGCGGTCAGGAAGAGGTAGAGGATGCCGTAGATGAAGGCCATGTAGATGGACAGGAGGGTGACGATGGGCTCGAAGAAGAGCAGGCGCATGGGGCGGGTGAAGTTCTTGGTGACGAGCTCCTTGAGGTCGACCTCGATTTCCTCCTGCTTGGCGTGGATGCCCCAGTTGCGGGTGCGGCGGCGCAGCTCGGAGGCCTTGCTGACGAGGATGACGGGGGGGTAGGTCTCCTCGAGGAAGAAGAGGTCGAGGAAGAAGGCGAAGAAGCCCATGATGGCGATGAGGTACTGGGTCCAGCGCCAGCCGAGGTAGGACTCGACGATGAAGCCGCCGACGAAGGGGGCGAGGAGGGGGCCGGTGAAGACGGCCATGGAGAAGACGGTGACGGCGACGCCGCGGGTGCGGTTGTCGAACATGTCGGAGAAGACGGCGGCGACGACGGCCAGGGGGCAGGCGCCGAAGAAGCCGCTGAAGAAGCGGCAGATGAGGATGGTCTGGATGTCCTTGCCGGTGGCGGCGGCGATGGAGAAGAGGGAGAAGCCGAACATGGAGACGACGAGGGGCAGGCGGCGGCCCTTGAGCTCGGAGAGGGGGGCCCAGAGGGTCGGGCCGGTGGCGAAGCCGAGCACGTAGAAGGAGACGCCGAGGATGCCGACCTCGCTGGAGACGCCGTACTGGGCGCTGATGGGCATGGTGGCGGCGGAGAAGATGCTGGAGCCGAAGGCGGAGGTGAGGGTCGTGTAGGCCAGCATGACGGCGGTGATGAGCCTGGGCGCGGTCAGAAGAGCTCGTGGGGCTGGACAGAGGGGTCTCAACGGAGGGGGTATAATAGAGGACTCACTTCTTGCGGATGGGCCAGTTCTGGGCGTGCAGGGGGTCGCTGGGCCCGTCAAACTCGACGACGTACTCCTCCTGGTCGGGCAGCACCGGGGGGTAGGGCTTGCCGGCGCCGAAGCCGGGGAGGGGCTTCCTGGACTCGCGGCTCTTGACGCTGCGGCCGACGGTGTTGCTGTGCTGGCTGCGCTGGGTGGCGATGCGGGAGAGCGCGGTGGGATGGCGCTCGAGGTCGTTCTGGGTGGAGACGCGGCTGATGCCGACGCGCTGGTAGGCCTCGCGGCGCTGGTGGGAGGACGAGGTGGAGGTGCTGGAGGTGGTCGAGGCGGAGAGGACGCGCTCGATCTCGTGGCTGCCGCGGGACTGGTAGCGGCCGGGCGAGGCCTCGCGGGCGGCGGCGCTCAGCTCGCGGTCGACTTCGTCCATGTTGGCGGGGTTCATGGTGCGGTGAGATGAGGTGAGGTGAGGTGGGGTGAGGTGAGGCCGGCTTGGGCCGAGTCGATGGGCGTGTCGATGGGTGTTTCGATGGGAGTGATAACGCTGTCGTGATGGGATGAGGTCGAGGGGAGAGGAGGAGCCAAGAATCGGGAGTGGTCGACGAGGAGATGGAGGTGGGTTATTAGGTTCGATCGTAGGAAGGAAAGTGGTAGCGTCAATGAGTCGCGCGGACCTCGGAGCTGCTCTATCCTAGCTGCCCCTAGCCTCTCTGGGTGTGCTCTAAGTGCTCCTAGGTGCTTTAGGGGCTCGAATTTTAGGTGCTTAGGGGCTCGATTTTCGAGGTGCTGCTTGTTGAGCGCCCAATTACGTCAGGGGCGGCGATGGGCGACGGCAAGAGCGACGGCGACGGCGTCTGCGAGCTGCGACTGCCGGGATGAAGATGCCGACTTTGGCGCGGCGGGGCTGATGAGTAAGTCGATCACAACAATGGAAGACAGCCCGTAGATGACAGGACAACAGACGATGGAGATAAGGAAATAAAATGGAAAAAGGCAGCGCGACCCTAATAAGTCCGTGTATGCACCGGGCCCGGCGCTCTTAACATCGTCCGAACTTCCATCCATCGAAAGGCTTGGTCACGGCCAAGCTCTGTCACCATGGACATTCCTGCCCCAACGACAGGGCCCCTGGAAGATGAAAGCAACCCAAGGGCGCAGGGATTAGTAAAATCTTTTCTTCGTCCTGGGTGTCCGGGCCCTGGAAATCGGCACCGGCAAGGAACGGAAAGAATGCTGGGTTCCGCACCTGCACTGGCACCCACTCGCACCTGACTGCCGCACGCGGATGCCGTTTCGAGCGGGTCACCCATTGGCAGCGAAGACTCCTGCCGACCCACCACCTCGGCACCGCCCGGCCTTGCCGATTCTGTCCTCCACTTGCCTTGGCCTGTCTCCCTCTCCCACCCCCCTACGTACAGTGCCATTGACTGCTGGCCATCAGTCATCAGCGATCCGTCATCACCAATCTGCTCACCAGAACCGAATACAATGGATATGCCTCGGCCCTCGCGCCCATACACCTCCGATTCCCCCTCTCGCCGTCCGGATTTACCATGGCTCTCGACCGTTGACACGTACGCCCGTCCCGTCGAAGCCAGCCAGCAGCCAGCAGCCCCCACTCGGCCGAGTCGGAAACGCTCGGTGATGTCACTGTACCCTGCATCCGCCAGCAGCGAAAAACAAAAAAGCCAAGTCGCGGGTGGTGCCACATGGAGCCTTGTAATCTGCAGCCCTAGCCCGCTGCAGGTCGGTGCTCCTAGGCAGTCCCTCCCAGGCTGTCCCTCCCTGGGCTGTCCCGCCCGCTGGGGCTCCAGGCCTGGCCTGGCTTGGTGAGCCCACACTGAAGGCCGACACTTGCCGCACCCTCAATCTCTGACCTCCGCGCGAACATACGACGGTGGGGGACTGGCGAGAAATAGGGATGATGTGAAGAGAAAGGATTTTTCAACGATTTTTTACATCCTGTTATTTTTTTTTTCTCTCACGCGGCTGGCGGCGGCAATAACCCAAGGCCAATAGATGTCAGTGGCCCAGATCCATGGTTTTTTTTTATCATCCCATCCAGATCCTCGTATCACGACTCGCGTTTATATTGCATCCTTGACGTCAGGAAGGCGATGTCACTGCGTTTCCCGCCCTGCCAGGACGCACCCCTGCGCCGACCGAGCTGAGCTGAGTCGATCGACGTGCTGAGGGCTAGCAGTGGAACGCCACCATCAGCTCCCATCTGCCATGATCGTGGCGTACCGTTGTCTGACAGCCGCGTGGACCGTTACAGCGGCTCATCATGTTTCACTTTCGTGCTATACAATGTCACTCTGGTCGGGGGAGATGGGCTCTTCACATCACAACATGACACGTAGACGGCGGATATGTACCAGTCGCCGGCACCAGCCCGTCATGAGACCCTGCGTATATTCATCGAGTCGTGATAGCATAGACAGCCTACCGCCGCACCCCCCACCCCTCGTCCAGCAGCCCCGTCGCCTCCTCGAGGCTCAGGCCGGCCGTCTCGGGGTAGATGCGCCAGACGAGCGCGTAGCCGATGGCGCACAGCAGCGCGTACAGCGTGAACGTCCACGGCGGCGTCAGCACGTCCATCAGCGGCAGGAACGTCAGGCCCACCACAAAGTTGGCTCCCCAGTTGGTCGACGTCGCCACCCCGCTGCCGATCGACCGCACCGCCAGCGGGAACAGCTCGCTCTGCATCCACGGCACGTTGCCCAGTCCGATGGCGTACGCCGCCACGTAGATCATGATGCTGACCAGGATCATCACCGCCGCCCCGCGCGACGTCTCCGCACCCTCGCCCTCGCCGGGGCCGGGGCTGGCGTCGGGGTCCTCCGGCGCCGGCACGCCCGGGTCGGCCCGCCGGGGCGCCGCGGCGCGAGGTCAGGAACGAGAAGCCGTACGCCGCCAGCAGCAAGGCGGCGACCATGAAGGGCAGCGAGTAAGAGCATGATGCGGCGGCCGGGGCCGATGCGGGTCGATGAGGAAGGAGGGCGGCGACGGTGAAAGACAAAGTTATTGGGTGAATGGCGACGCTGAAGGGCCGTCAGCGTGGGGTGCGGAAGCCGGACGAGCGAGAAGATGGTGGCGCCGAGAAGGTACATGAGCGAGTTGGAAAGCCGCCCGACAGGCTGCTGCAGCCCCTGCAGCGCAGGCACGCGATGCGAGCGCCCCGCCGGTTGGCGGCAACGTCAGGCAGCTCCTGCCACCGCCACACACCGAGCCCGCGGCGAGCCCTCGCGCCGCATCACCTCGCGCTCCGCCGGATCTCCACCTCGATCTCCTGCACCACCGCCTCGCCCCGCGCGCCGCCGCCACAAGCTTCAACTATCCCGCCACCCGGTGCACCACGCGCTTCGCCAGCGTCGACCGCCCGACCATGACCAGCCACCGCGGCGTCTCCGGCATGTACATGACCACCACCAGCTGCACGGCCGCCGGCACCGCCCCGAGCCCGACCATCCAGCGCCACGCCGACGCCTTGTCGCCGTAGGTCGACAGCGCCCACCCCACGATGTAGGCCACCACCTGGCCGAGCGTGATGAAGAGGACGTTGGTCGTGATGAGCCGCCCGCGGTGCGAGGCCGGCGCCATCTCGGCGATGTAGAGGGGCACGACGAAGCTCGCCGCGCCCACCGCCGCGCCCACCACGGCACGCCCGAACACCATGAACGTGACCGTGTGGGCGCCTGCCTGGAGGAGGGCGCCGAGGATGAAGAGGAAGTCGGCGAGGAGGATGACGCGGCGGCGGCCGAGGGCGTCGGCCACGACGGACGAGAAGGGCGACACGATGAGGGCGAAGAGCGCCGTGCTCGAGGTGATGATGGATTTGTCGAACGACGTGAGCTCGCGGTTCGAGAGGGAGTTGTCGATGGAGACGAGCGTCGCGGAGATGACGCCCGTGTCGTCTGGAGAAAGGCAAGGGGGGGTCAGCGGGGGGGAGGGAGCATCGTGATGGGATGGATGGACGGCAACGTACAGCCAAACAGCAGACCGCTGATGCCGGCGGCAAACGTCAGCAGCCAGATGAACAGGCCGGCCTGGACGTCCGCCGCCTTGTTCGGCGGGGGGAGGGCATCCTCGTCGGCGTCGGCGTCGTCGTAGTAGTCGTCCTGGCGGAGGAGCTCTTCGTCATCGTCGTCTCGTCTCGCGTCCCGGTCCCGGTCCTGCCGGTCCGAGATGAGCGGAGCTTGCGACGAGTGAGGCATGCTGAGGAGCGCGCAATCGAGTGCTGCTCAGGCAAGCATCGAGTGTTTCGTCCGCGGCTGTTTGCAGCACCTGAGGGGAGCTCAGGAAAGGATGTGGTCGGAGATGGGAGCCCTTGTTGTTGAGAGGTGCCAGGAGGGAGTTCTGGGATTGGGAAACTGGCAGTCAGTGCACAGGGCAAGAATGATGTACGTGGAAGCGCCTCTTCCGAGAAACCCGTGTGGGTCTGCGGCTCACGGGCGTCCGGCATTCGGAGATGACAGGTACTTCGGTCACCACCAATGCGGCCGTGGACACCATGTACTGTCTAACACGCTGCAGACAGACGCTGAACACCAAGGAAGACGGGAGAACGGTCTTGAGACACCGATCCAAAAGTCATCGAGATGTCGAGATGACCAATCTCCAAGCCCTCGAATTTACCGTTCCCTTCATCTGCATCTGCGCCTCTCAACTATTGTAAAATTAGAAAGCATCCGACTGTAAGCCTCCCTGCATAAATATCTCCGAGGCCGACCGTTATCACGAGAGAAACATGCCGTGGCGCCTCCGTTAAGGCGATAGTTTGCATCAACCCCCAACCTGGGGAGCGACATGAGAAAAGCAAAGATCGTGAGATGCACGCTACCCAGTCAAAATCGGGCGAAGACGCACGCTGCCACATTCAGACCTCCACATGCACCCTTTTCTTTTCTGTTTGTCACGCAAACTTCCCCATTCGATGCGGGCCTCGTCACGTACCGCTCCCACAGATCATGTCATCCGTAATCATGGCATTCAGTATCCTAACTGGACGATATGCGCGAAAACCAACACGCATACATCAGCGGTTGGCTCCAGCTGCAGGGTAGCACAGAACAGCGTGTTGCTGCCGGGTAACATAAAAACTGCCGTGCCCTCGCAGCCGGCGACAGCCTTCCATCGTGGTCTCTCAGACATTCTGCCACCTGCTGAACGCTCAATCGAAATTCAGATTATCCTGTCAGAACGGCATCGTACCCTTGGCCTCATAAAACATGTTTCGGCAAAACGAGCGTAACGCCTTGCTGCCCGTACAGCACTGCGCCAGGTGATCCAGTCTCATCATACATCGAGCCTCGTCTCGTCATGGCCCCAGCGCTCGTCGTCCATTTTCATCTTCACTTCGGCCCAGTCAGTACACCGACGCCTGACCACCGTGCCCGGTATACACCGACGGCGCCCCAGTAGCTGGAGCAGCCTGCCACGGCCCGGGTGACCTCACCTGGGGCACGCGAATATTCCGCAACGCGGCGAATCCAGATCCCGACACGGACATGGAGCCCGCGCTCGATCCAAGCTCGGCGTCCTGACCCCCTCTCTCGCTGCTCGCAGAGCTGCTGGCCCCACTGTTGTTCGACATGCCACCGCTGCTGTTCGTTCGGGAGTGGCCCAGCCCTCGCCCGCTGAAGCTCCCGCTGTCTCGGCTCGACCGTGAGGCGCTTGTATTCTGGCGCTGTGGCATCAAGCCCGCATCGAGGCCAGGCGTCGGCGACTGAATACGCAGGTTGTTAAAGCCCAAGTCCCAGCTGCCGTACCGATGAATGCAGTGCGGCTCAGGTATCCCGGAATATTGCGTCAGGATCTGGTACATCCTGTGTTGGACCTCGTCCGCTGGCGGCCTGTCGATCGGATTTGCCGAGAGCATGCGAGCAATGATGTGAAGCATCGGCACCACGCCACGAAGGACCGCGGCGCCATCGCTATCCGAAGTCTTCTTGGAAGCCTCCTTGGCGAGGATAGTCATCCAGGTCTCCACCTGGCCGAGGTTCTTGTGGAAGGACGAGTCCGGCACCGCGCCCCCACGACCTGCCGTCTTGTTTTTTGACGCCCGATGCGTCGCAAAGGCTTTGGTGCTCTTCTTCAAGATGAACCCCATCATCTCAAGGAGAACGCACCCGAGAGAGAAGACATCGGCGGCCTGCGGGTTAAGGTGCGGATTTGGAGTGTGTAGCATGGAGTTTGGGTTATTTGGATTATCGCTGCGAGGGATAGAAAAGTTGGTATGTGTCTCTGGTGAGACCGACATGGACAGGGTCGCCTTGCGGCCGCCGGGGCTCGTCGGCCCCGTCGTGGGGCGGAACCACTGCTCTGGTGCCGCATAGTCATACGACTCTCGGTCAAACGAGTTCTTGTCCGCCTGGCCGGACAACGCCTCGGCGTTCAGCCGTGTGAAGTCTGAGTAGAAGATGTGAAGCTGGCTGGTGAAGAGAATTGTTGAGAGTTTGATGTTGCCGTGGGACAGACCTCGGCTGTGGATGTACGCAAGTGTGTCGACAAGGCAGAGCATCCAGTTCATGACGAGCTGTCTCCGGTCCTTCTTGGCGCGGGTTTTGAAGACGGACGGGGTGTTGCCGAGGAACGACTTCAGGGTCGTATCGGTGGCCGGAGTAAAAAGAATGTACCCGGCCCCCTTGTGGGTGTAGGAGGCATGACACGACACCAGGTGCTGGTTCTGGATGCCCCGGATGCTGTTGACGGCGTCCTGGAAGTCGTCCGGCGTCAGGCTGCCGAGGCTGTTGCCGAGAGGAATCCGACGTCGGCAGAACACCTGACCAGGGCAGTTGGGCAGGACGACCTTGTCAACCGTGTGACTGCTGGCGAGCCCTGCCCGTCGATCGACGACCTCGACAGGGACGATTTCATGTTCGGTGAAGACGACATGGTCTCCTTTGTGGAGCTGTTTGACGAGGTAGTGAAACTGGCGCTGGAAAAACCGGCGGTCGAATCTGCCAAACCGAGATGTCGTCAGCGCAAGCTGATCGACCTGGTCCTGCGATATCGGAAGGTCGTGATCGTCCCACGAGTTGTCGATGATACCAAAGATCTGGCTGGGGACCTTGAGGTCAACAAGGATCAGGAAGATGCATTTGGCTTTCGTGTCGATCCATTCCCAGTACGTGCCGTCGGTGAGGTCGCCGCCAAAGGTAAGTGAGCAGTCGAGACGCTCAACCTCGCCGGCGGAGAGGTGCTGGCAAACGAACTGACGGGTGACCGTGGCCTCGATCTTGGCGGGATCCCACCATTGAACCATGTTGACGCTACCGCGGTCGTCGCGGGACCTGCATCACTGGTGGCCGGCAGGTGCAGCTCGAAGCTGATGGGATATGGGCGAGCCGGCGAGCGTACGTGACGAAGGGCGCCTGTGTGTCTTGGGGGTACACGCCTGAGAGGCGCGTGAGGGAGGGTCCTGGGTGGGGTGAGGTCTCGCGGAGAGCCGAGGCAAGGGAGCGGTGGCCGGTAGATGAAGGCGTCGTCGTCGAGTCGGCGTCGTGTGTCCAGGAGAGAGTCGAGGTGAAGCTGGGAGTGAGAGTTGGCGCCGTGGGCTTGGTGGACGGTCGTCTGGAGCTGTGTCGAAGAGGGACAGACATGAGCATGACACCCGGAACAGATGTGAGGTGGTGGGTGGGCCTTATCGGTCTGGGGGAAGGACTCCTGCGCTGGTGGCTCGCCGGGCGTTCGGGGTGGTGATTGGCGGGGAGGGGGGACGAGATAAGGCGAGCCCCGTCTGCTGAGTGGATGTCGGCAAGAGCTACTGGCCTCCGATGTTCCTGCTCCACCTCGACCACTGCGTTGCACCTGCTCCTGAGCTCGACAACCGTGGTACTCGGGACAACGGTGACGGCCGTTAGGGGCCTCAGGTGCTGTGAAGTCACTGGTAGTATCACATCTTACGAGGCCATCTCAGCGGCTTTGACGCGCCCCCTCTGTGCCGGTTGTCCCCCTTTGTGCGCGTGTTCGGCGCAGCATGTACCCCGACATGTACTGCCATGTACCATGTCGACAGCGCAGGATGCACACTGCAACATGCGCAAACTCACCCTGCCCTGCCCTGGCATCGTTCCCCTCCCACCTATCCAAGTGTGTGGTAGCACGCAGAAAGAGTCTTCTTGGCAAATGGTAGTGTCGCATAGCATAATGTTAGCGACATGGACGCGGGGGTCAACAGGCGCCGTTTCGGCCTATCCTCCTGCGGCTGGCGTTGCTGCGCCTTGCCCCTCAGTACTCCAACGGTACCTCACTGATCCCAGCCCAGCCGGAAGGGGACGGGCGTGGGTGTGGTGGGGTTATCAACCTGAACCCCGAAACGGAGGAGATCCCCCACGACGACACAGACAGACTGACGGGCTTCGATTCGATATCATCGCCTCGAGTGACTCGAAGAAATCCCGGGATCGATCGCTCCTGTTGTCGTCTGTCGACTACGGAGCTGCCTTGTCCCTCGAGCATCAGGCAACACGAGAAGCTCCATCGGCTAGAATCGCCTTTCCCCCCGGACAGCGAACCTGTCCCCCCCAAAGGGTCCAACGAGCAAATCACACGCCGTCGCTGTGCAGTTGAGCGCCCGCAGCAGGGCCTGGATGGCGCGCAAAGTGGTGGGAACCGGCAGCCTGGCACGCGCAACTGATCCCCGGACGCCCGCACGACTTCCCACACTCATTTGAACGCGGCCCATCAGCAGCCGGCACACGCGAGCTGTCGGCCCATTTGTGCTCTCTCGTGAGGAGCGGGGGAAGGCATGGTCGGCGAAGATCAACAATCGCCCGCGGCGAGGCATTAGGGTCCGCGGAGGTTGTCGACATACGGCCTGCAGCCATTCCACGTGACAGACGGAAGCGCCTTGGAGCTCTATTTTCACTTTTATCCTAGTTTTCGTTCAGCTTTGCCGTACTCGAGGCCCGACTTCGAACGACGTTTCCGTTACTTTGCACCGGACGTCACGGAGGTCATGCCGAAGTCATCACCTCCAGCCATGTATCCCATGCGCATACGGCCATTCCACTCCAGCGCCCGCAACAGACAAGCCAGCAACGTGTCTTAAGGCCGCAGCTAGCCTTGGCCTTCGGCTCACGGCGCACGCGCCAGGACTTTCGTACGAGGCCCGGGGTTCTGCGGGCGCTGGTGAGCCTGACCGGGTAGCTGCGCAACGCAACCTGGTGGGACTGTTGGTGTTGGCTGGAGCAGCTGCCCTCAACTGAGGCGCCTGGCATACCGACGGGGGCACTTTGCTGTCTCCGTGCGACCCGTTGCGCCCGCTCAGCTGCAGGTCTCGTATGCTGTTTGACTTTGTGCTTGCTGTATACGTGCGTGGTACCAGGCTACGTCAAGAATTCCGGCTGTATGTGGCCGGAAGATTCGCGGCTGTTATGCGGGCGGCAATTTGTTCATCATTAAGTTGTCGACAAGCTTCAACTATCGCTAATTACAGCGTACGTCGTCCTAGTGACACAGACGAAACAGAAAGTACTGAGAGGAAAGCATCGCACAAATCAACACCCAAACCAGACTGCCCACTGTGGCTATCCACACTGTCGATGGTTAGAACTTCAACTTGGCCGCCGCCGCCGCAGCCAGCGACTTGGAAATCAGCTGGGACGAAGCCTTGGTGATCTGGAGAGGTTCGAGCTTCTTCCACGCCTCCGCCTTCAGCGTCTCCGCCCCGAGCAGTGGGATCTCCACGGGCAGGGGGACCTCCGCGCCCGACGTCATGGGCCGCGGGATGTCAACGGCGTCAAGATCGATGCCGTCGTCGAGGTTCATCTGCTCGACCTTCTGCAGAATCTCTTGGAGTGTGGGGTCCTCGTTGCGCCAGGTGCTGGAGCCGCTGTCAATGTTGATGAGCTCGTCGAAGATGACCTGGTCGGTGACGGCTCTAATGTCCTGATTGTTTGCATCTGGTAAGCCACTATGTTTTCATTCAAATTATTGGGGCTGCCTCACTCCAGTGTACTGTGTGACCATGCCTTGCATGGTGAGTTCGAGGTTCGCATACAAGATCTCTCTGATGGCGGGATCCTTCTGCTGGTCAAACATGTCACGAAGGAGGATGTAGCTGTCCGCTTGGCTCTGGATGCCCTTGGACCTCGCAAGAAGAAGATGCATCTTCTTCGCCATGAAGCGATAGGTGGCGAGTTCGTCGATGGCACTGGCAAGCATAGCAATCAGTAACCTAGGTCCTGCTCGTCTGCCGCACCAGCAAATATACTCACTCTCGCAGCTCGCTCCTCATCTGAGCCCCCTGGATTGCTTCAGCTACCACGCCGGCGATGAAGGCCAACGAGCCGGCGATGGTCAGGAATTTTCCAAACTTGGCGATCTTCATAAGCTTAGTGAACTGGCCGATCCAGGGAGGAGGCGTCACGCCACGAGGGGCGCGCTTGGCGAACCGCACGATGTCGCCAGAAAGCTTGAGCAGAGAACGAATCTCCTTGACCTTACCTGTTCCTGTCGTCAGCATTCTCTGCGACTTATCACAGCAGGACATGCGTCGCCGAAACTCACCCAGGCGCGAGTAGTTTGCCAGCATGGGCCACACCCTCTGCGAGAACCTGACCATGAAGTACGCCTTGACAACCTGCGGCGCCTGCCATGCGGTGCCGCCGATCGTGATCATGGCGCCCGTGGCGAAGCCGATGATCTTGAGCCTCTCGTTGTCGCCCGTGAAGCTGTCGTACATCCTACGGAAGTCGGCCGCGTCCTCGGGCGGCAGGACGTTCATGGCCTTGTTGATGAACTCCTCGGGGCCCGAGAGGCCGGCATTCTTTGCCACGCGCTGGAGCGTCTCCAACATGCGCTTGTCGTTCGCCTCCTGAGTGGGAAGCTCGTCGGAGGCATCGCTTTGGATGTGGGCGATGGAATTGGCGAGGTCGCGGGCGCGGTTCGCGCGGTTCTGGTTGTCTGGAAGCAGTCAGCACCGTGCCGTACACAGAGAGGCCATCGGGTATACCAGGATAGAAGAGACCGCTCATGGTGAAGGCTTGTCTTGATATAGTAGGATCGTGAGCTCACGAAGATACAATGTTAGTCGATATGGACTAGAGGTTGAATGTGGAATATGTCAAACTGTTTGTAAGGTAGATGGTGATTCTGGGTAAAAGAACTCATCTTCCGCTGCCATATTTATACTACAGTCCGGTTATCAAGTGCGACTTCACTTCCCATCCTCTTGGTTTCGCGCAACCACGGTACTCAGCCAGCCTCCGTACGGCACAGTTCTAGGTCGTTTATTTTCCAACAATCGTGGATGTCAGTTGAGTAGTGTTGCATGTTTTCAGCACGCTCCGGACAAGCCTCATTGCCTTTTCGAGGAGGAGTACAGTCAGCGTAGCCTCCCTCCAAGGTCCTCTCCGTCGGCACTTGCGTCCTGATCGTAACCGTCGACTGTTGTTCAGTATTCTGGCTCTCTGCTCGACGCCGTCGAGCATTCTCGTTCCCAATCATGTTGCTGCTAGCATGGTGAGCGTGGCCTACAACAGCTTGAGATCTGTGGTCTCATCAGCTTATGCACACCTAGACCTAATCAGTATTTTATGGACGTCGTGTGATCAAAGTGACGATGGTTTTCTTGGCAGCTGGCTCAGCGTATGTGACCTAGCCCAAGGAACTGGCATCACGATAGCTTCAGTCCAGGGGGTTGTCGGGTTCCCCGCACGGCTGAGCTTCTGCAGGATGGGGTGCCATTGAGTGCTCAGTCATTCTGCACAGATTATTCGCTGGCGCCATGCACTTCTCGCAGCCACATCTTACTGCAGCACGCCGTCATGTTCAGCTGCTGACAAGTCATGCGTTATCCCTCAAGCATCGTCGACTTCGGGTTCATGAGCACCACCACTTATCGTCCCATTCCACATCACAGACACAGACAGACAATGAGATACACACGTAGAATCTTCTCTGCAAGACTGCACGCAGCAGCCAAAACAATGAAAACAGTGTATAAATCAAAAATTCCGCCACCGACGGCCCCGAAGGACAGTCGAAGAAGCAGAGCTCCACGGTGTGCAATGCAGGCTCCCCTCCTTAGAGACACGTCTTGATGAGCACGTGAAATCTCTGCGACAAGGTAAGTATGAAGAGAAAAGAAGGAAACTGCTAAAGAGCCGGAGCGGTCGGAAGTTTTATATTGCTTCTCGGGGCGGTGGGAGGAGGCAGAATGCGTTCCGTAGTGGGTACGAGCCGGTGTTTTGGCCTCACCCGGCTCCGCAGCACGCGGACCACCCCCTGCAAAATGCCGTGGGAAGCGAAATGACGGGTTTGACTTTACTTGCATCGTCTCGGTCCAGGCCTTGTGCCAAGGGGTCCAGATCCGGAGGAGATCTCGAGGGGTCGAAGAGCGGACCTCATGGGAGATTGATGGGCAGACGGTCTGCCTTATCTCAATAAGCAGATGGGCTCCGACTGAGAGGCAGTGTAAGTCGAATAAACTGTTCCACAATTTTCAGCTAACAGCCATCGTCGGTGGACGTCGCAAATGGCGGCAGGAGTAGCCACGGCGCTCACGCCGGAGATGATCTAATCAGCCTTGTCGTGACAGTCTCCCGGCTCGGTCGAGCAGAGCAAAGGTCTATCAATTCTCAGCTCATCGATCCATGTCTTGGTGAAAGCTGTAGATCAGTCGACAAGGCGTGATGAAGAGTTCGCTGCGAAATGAGTTAGGTGCGTTGAGAAACGCGATCGTGGCCTGAGCATCGTAGACGCAACGTGAGACTATGGAGCGTTCCTTCTATTTGGCGCGCTGCGTCTTACGGCCATGGGGCCTGACCACAGACTGAGAGATCCTAGTATATTGGTGAATATCCGGGAATCTGGGCTCAGTCATGTGGTCGCTGTTGGCTTCATGACTCAGAGTCCACGAAGGGCAGTCTAGGAACGTCATGAGTTCGCGAACGATTAAGCGCTTACGGAGACAGCCCCAGATGAAACGGGGAACGCAGTTGTGGGCGAATACGAGGGCGAGAAAGTTGTACGTTTAGTTAAGTTGGTACGTGGGAAAAGTGTATGTTTTCAGTTTGCGATTTAATGTGGGCGTTCTGGAGGGCGTCCGCCGAGCTAGATAGTGAAGAAGTGGACTTTTCAGACTGCGAAAAGTCTGGGAGTCCTAAAGATGTCGATGAAGCTAGGATGCTGATGAAGTGTAGGAAACGAGAGTCAGGCCAGAAATGATCCTGCTGGAGAGTGTCAGCCAGACTAAACTCTTGATGGAGCTTTCGCAATAAGGGCGAAGCGGAATGTTCTGGTATGGGAAGGTGTCTGCTGGACTAGAAAGTTTGTGAAGCCTGTAAACTGATGGTGCGGTTGAATTCTTGTAAGCTTGAGGCATGTACGTCATTAAATACCTTATTGAGGTGAAATCACCACTATGGATCCAGTGATCAATGTCATGGCGGTTGCACTACTTTCCTCTCCAGTGGCGGGAGGATCTCATCCGACGTTGTCTGCCAGCTTAACTAAACGTGAACGCCCCACGAGCTGAGCTCAGAAAATGTTAGGTCCTCAGCCCTGTAGATCGAGCGGTTGAAGGAACGGTAAGCCGGGTCATGTAAGTGAGTGTGGCCTGGAGAAGGCGGCGGCAGTTACCTTGGCGGATGCCGTGGCTCTACTTGCTCACGCGCAGGTGGCCCAAGTTCCCGGGCTGAGTAGGAGCAAAACAACTCGCATGCTCACAGTGAACGCTGATAGAATTCACGAACTCGGTCTTGTCTGGCAATGGCTCACTCCATAATTGGTGATGGCTTGCTTGTCGTCATCTCAATACTCGCGAGATTGCCATCCCGTGGACTTGTCGCGGCTTTTCCACCGTTCCCCGCTCATAGAGGCGTTGTTCTGCCCACCAGTCGCCATCACCAAGGTTTTCAAGTCACAATGCGGGCGCGTGCGTCGTGAGGCAGGAATGGCTGGTCGTTTCTCGCCTTTCCACTGCTCGTCGGAGTAGCTCGGGTTGTGGCTCAGGTTATGGCTGCGAGTAGTGCCTCAGGTTGGCGAAGATTCCGCTGAACGCATATCCCACTCAGCTTAAATAAAGTACACGCCGTCCTGTCCCGACGAATTTCATACGCATGCACTCTCTGGACAAGCCATCATCCCGATGCTGACTCATCAGAATCACCTCTATCATCACTATATGCGTATACCAACTTTCACTTTATGCACATCAGCAGTCATGTTTCAATCGCGACTGCGGTGAGGCGTCGCAAATGGCTTTCGCGGCCTTGCGACCGGCCGGTTCGACGCCATTCGAGGGCAGCCTCTGCTAGCAACACGGCAGACTGGGTTTATCCCGTCTTCGTTCATCAAGCAGAATGAGAGTCGAAACGTGAAACATCAAGCTGCGCATCGTAATGTGAACGGACAAGTCGTCTGCACAGCAGATGTCAATGCAGTCGGGCCGCTGGACCGGATGAGCGAAAACGCATTTAGCGCAAGTAAGCTTATTCCTAGCAGGCTGCGAGGCGTCCAGCTGATGCTACGTCGCACCATGGCCGAGAATTCTGGGTCCCCGGGAGGATGGGCGAGTCAAAGAGGACAGAGATCCGGTTTTTGCGCGACATCGGCCATTTGAATTTTTCGCCGGCTCCAGTCCAACAGGAGGGAGGCAAGGCGAAAATCAGGGTCAAGGTCCAATGTCCATGTCCAAGTCCAAGTATAGGCTGCCTCAGATCGTCAGCTAAGGTACCTAGCTACCTACCGTCCCTAGGGCGCCGCGCGTCTAGCGCGGCCAGGTATCGGTACAAGGCACGAGGCTCGGCAAAACTCTTCACTGCAAGTCGAAGCAGGCACAGCGAGGCAGGCGTCTCGCGGCGCAGCTGCAGGGGAAAGCAGATTCCCGTCGTAGGATAGAACAGCGTGTGCACTGCAATGCCAACTGCGAATGGCATTGATGAAGCGCTCGGCAGGCAATGCCTTGAGTCGAGGAGGGACGTGTCGTCATGTTATCTCCGCCGAGCAGATTGCTTATCTTGCCCAACGACCAGGATGTATCGCGACATGACGTAGAAGCCTCGCCAAAGTCCCTCTGCTCCCACTGCACCCAATGGTCGGCCACGACCCACCTCCACCCACATCCTGCCGCCCCCCACCACCCCTACCTCCTTCCTCGGTCGAGGTGAGAAATCCCTGCAATCGGCCCGCGCTAGGATCACTCCACGCTCGAAGCTTCCGCCTGGACTCGACATCGGTCCATCACTCCCTGGCGCGCACCCCCTCGCTGCTCCACGCGCTTCCGTTCTGGCTCCATCCTTTTTGCTGGAGCTCCCCTCGTTTGCGGCCACTCACCTCTTCCTCTCCTCCCGATGACCTGAACATGGACGGGGCCGGACTTCGAGAGGGACCCAAGACATTCTGAAAACAAGATCTTCCACTACCACTTTGCTCGCCGCCGTCGTCGCGGTGCTTGGCTAGATCATGGGGTTTCGCTGCTAGGCCTTCTAGTGCGTTACTTTATCGCCCTCCTTCGCTCGCTCGCTCGCTCGCTGCCGCCGCCGCTCCAGGATCGGTTCCAAGGCTACCATACCCTACGAGCTTCCAAGGCAAGGCCAGGCCACTTTTTTAAAGACATCCCACGAGCCCCCCCGTCGCTATCTATCGCTCCTGCACCCCCCCGCCGTCTGGCACGAAGCTCCCCCAGATTCAATCGTTAGATCTCTCCTCTTCCTCAACAGCTAAAGCTTGGCTCGCAAGCTCGACCGCAGGCTGGACTGAAAGCTCGACAAACTTCAGTCTCACCAGCAACAACATTGACCCGCCCATCGCTCGTTTCAGTTGATCGGGGAACTACGGGGTCACCAATCGACGCATTCCCCAGGACCTCGTGGACGTGGGGCTGCGCGACACTCCGAGAGACAGAGAGACACGACAAGGCTGTCTGTCCGCAGGAGGAACGAGCGAGGCACACCGAGCCTGAGCTCTGGGCCCCGAACCGCCCCCCATCGACCCTGACGACCAAGTCAAATCGCCAACCTTCGTTTCTGCTCCTGCCTGCATCGCACGACCACAGCTCCTGCGACAGCTACCCTCGCTACACCAACTCTGCTCGCACACCACGACGCATGCCACCGACGCCATGCTGTACTCGATAGTTGCTTCGGCGCTGCTGGGCGCTGGAGCCGCCCTCGCACCCGTTGACACAGGTCTCACCTGTCAATTACCCCCAAGTCAGTGCCCAGACTGTTGCACGACGATCATGGAGCTCGTCAATCTAACCTGGCCTCCTACTACAGACGAACTGCTGATTGGAGCCGAACAATGCGACGGCGGCTTGCTCGATGCGAAGACAGTCCTGGCCTGCCATGCCGAATGGGACGCCTCGCGCGGCGGGCTCATGTCACTCTCCGAGGACGCCGCTGCCTGCCGCTTGACCGGATTTGAGGCTCTCGAGGCGCAGAACTTCCACGTGAGTACTGCCGCCACCTGGCTTGTGACCGTGTTCTAACGTCCCACCTCAGACCACTCCGTACTGTAACCAAACCCAGATGGACGCCTGCGCCAAGGCAATGGGGGACATCGATTTCTACCACGCCATGGACCCGGCTGCCATGCCAGTACGGCAACAAGCGCCGGCCGAGGTCGTTGCCCAACCTCTGAAGGGTGGCGCAGACCACCATCAGGTTCGCATCGGGCGGCCAACTCCCGAAACTGAGCTCTATCCACTCGCTCGCAGCCAGCAGCCTCGCAGTGCTTCCGCCCGCGAGCACGGCAAGCTACCCGCCCGCAACAACCTCCGTCCCTCACCCACGAACGATGCCATCCAAGGAAAGCAATCTGCTGCCAGTCCTCCACAAATCCGCGCGACGACCGACCTGTTCTCCGCAACGATCAGCTTCCTCCCCTCTGCTCCCGGCAGCAGGCACTTTGCGGGCATGGCAGGCGCGCTGGCCATTGTCTCGCTCATATTTGTCGTCTGGATGTAGACCCTGCAGGGACTCCCGACGATCGTTCCACCCCTGCTCGCGTTTGGCTTTTGTGTGTTTAATGGTAGATACCCCTGTCCTGATACCCTAGATAAGGAGCGGTCGGGCATTGTTTTATGGCGTTCTGGTTCTGTACATACGACGGCGGTAGATATGCCGAGGGGCATGGCGTTTTGGGATTTATGTGTTACACGGTTGAGGGAGGGAACGAAGATGATGCTTGAAGCATTGCCGTCATGCTTATAGCTGAGACTTAATGGCTAAGTGCGAACACGATCGGTGTCCGACGCTGGGTGTGGACGGGCTGCTCAAAGCAGCGGCCGACGGTCTGCCTGGAAGTAATCAAGTCAATATCCTCAAGGGCTATCGTTTGTGTTGTTTTTGCTTTGGTGATCGTAATGACATGGAACAGGACTCACCACGCTACGAGTCGTTGATCCCGAGCGTCACCAGAGAAGCCGGGCTGGCACCTCCGAAGCTGATCCGGTAGCTACGCGAAGTCCTTCAGCGCCCTGCCAGTATACCCAAGTCAACAATGCTGCTCAAGTCCCTCAGCGGCTCTTTCCTGATATACTACTGCGTTGGCATTGCTGCGTAGGAGCAATGCTACCCGCGCCGCGACCTAAGTTTTTGCATACTCTGCTACGTAGCGTGTGCAACATGTGATATTAACATTCAGATTTGTTTGATTGCATTTTGTGAGCGGCATGGCTCGTAGAAACGATATCTCTGACTGTATCCGGGTGCTCGCCGACCTGTGCTGGTATACAAGGCTCTTGTTGGAAGCTCTTCCGCCGACTTCACTCCAACCCCGGGGCGGTCATGGCCGAGACGTGCTCTTTCTCCCGGCTATCATTCTTTAACTACTCGGTTCACTTGAAGACGTGGACCCGCGACCTGATTCTCGTTCTCACCATCATCAGCGCACTGGTCAGACTCTTCTAATCGGGCGAGAACGGGCTCCAGTCATCTCACGTCATCAAGTCCATGCAGATCAAGAGCGCGGGCGAGCTTGCATGCCCTCTTGTGCATCTCCCACCTCAATTGGTCCTCCAAGTTCTCCCGGGCCGTGTGAATCATATGCATGGCAGCAACGACGTCGGCCATGGTGCTCGTTGCCTCGGCTTGTCACACGGAGATTGTCCGGAGGCAGCAGGCAATTATTTACTTCGCGTAGCCGGACTCGGGGCTCGCGAGCATGCTGGTTCTGTGAAAGGAATAGCCTTGCCAGAGAAGACAGCAGTAGATGAGAATCACGGAGGCATCGCCGAGCGTACCTCCGAGAGCGATCTGCGCCTGATCGGCACGTCTCTGAGCGGATCGCCCCACGTAATCAAGATACTTTGGATGGAGAAATGCCGGGACTCGCCGGGTAAAGATGATGCAGGGCCATTGAGGGGCAGAGCAGAGGTCGCAGACTAGGAACAAAACAAGATGCGAAGACCCGAAAGAGTACTGTGTTCCTGTTTACGAGTCACTAATGTCGATAACGAACATCGTGCATGTTTCCTCACGCACATGGCCACAACAGGCTCTACCGAACCGTCTCGAAGAGACTTGCTTTGCACCCGCACACAACTCTAGGAGCCAGAAATGCCCTGTAGAATATCGATGCCGATGCCCAAGGAGCGGAAATATCGGCATGATGGAGTACAGGCTTCATTCAACCAGCTAAGAAATGAGCCCGGATCCCACATCCCGCATCCCGCGCGGACGACGCCGCAAAAATACCGCCAACGTCACCAAAAGCTTGCCGGTACCGGCACTTGTGCGCTGATCTTTGCCCATTCGTGCGCAAGCGTAGGTCAAGTCTGACTCTCCTCCTGGCCCAGATCAGATAAGATGATCAGATAAGATGGACGAAATAAAGAGGAGCCTCATGACGTTCCATTGCAGGGTTGGCACATGAACATGGGTCCGTCGGGTTCGCGCAGACGGGAGACGGAGATGATCACCGAGGACACTTCGAAGAGTATTTCTCTTTTTGAATCTAGGCAGTTCTGGAAGAGACGGGACACGACTTTGAACGTACATTACTTGTGTCCTCACTATGTACGCATCACCTCCGTCCTCGGTCATGTCTTACAAGTTGTCATCTAGTTCGCAAGAGTTTCAACAACAGCCTCAGAAGTACTCAGAGAAGGAGCGCCAATTTGGACTGTCGATCACAAGCACCTCTACTGCAGACTTTACGTAAATGGCTGCGAGCCAGCAGACACCAATGCAACACACCACGGGTCGGTTGAGCTGCGGCATGCCGATCACTTGAGACAGTGTTCCAAATTGTATAAGATGCAAGCTCAGGTCGAGCTTGTGTGCTCGGTGCGTCATTGGAGATCTTCTCTCTTTGAATCAAATCCAGCACTTCTCTTTATCCCGCCATGCGATTCTCCCGAAGTCTTCTTCTAGGCCTTTCGCCTCTGGCGCTCGCCGCCAATCCGGACTACACGGATGATGTCTTTGACTACATTGTCGTGGGTTCAGGCCCCGGAGGTGGCCCCCTTGCCGTCAACCTTGCCACAGAAGGTTATACGGTCCTCCTCCTCGAGGCCGGCCGCAACCACACCGACCGTGACTCGCAGCAGATCCCTGCCTTCTTCGCCAGTGCGCAATGGGACGAGGAGCAAAGCTGGGAATTCTACGTCAAGCTACACGAGAATGAGACGCTCGGCGCTCAAAACTCCAAGATGGTCTGGGAGAAGCCGGATGGCGAATACTGGGTCGGTCTCAACCCCCCCGAGGGCTCGACCCAGCTCGGCATCTGGTATCCTCGAGCCGGAACTCTGGGCGGATGCGATACGCATAACGGCGGGTTGACCGTCCTGCCATCCGAATGGGACTGGGACAACGTCGTGGAAATCACCGGCGACGAGAGCTGGCGTCACGAGGACATGTTGCAGTACTTCACCCGGATTGAGCGTAATCTCTACGTGCCCGAAGGCACTCCCAACCACGGTTTCGACGGGTACCAGCCTGTGGATGTCGGTGACAAGAAACTTTTTGAACAAGAGCCGCAGATCCTCTCCGTGGCGCAGGCAGCAGCTGCTGCTCTCGGGTACGAGAATCGCAGCCTCAGCACCGACTTCGACGTCATCACCAACAAGGACATCAACAAGGTCAGGCCGGGCCGCGACACTGAGAACGATATCTACCAGATCACATTCAAGAAAGACGAGATGGGCCGTCGCTACTCCGCCGCCAACCGAGTCAACGATGGCGTCGCTGCCGGCCTGCCTCTGACGGTCCGCTTCGACAGCCTAGTTACAAAGGTCGATATCGATGACGCCCTCCACGCCACGGGTGTTCAGTACCTCGAGGGCGAGAAGCTCTACAAAGCCGATCCCCGATGGAAAGCGAACAGCAACAACACGGGTATCCCGCGCTCCGCCCGCGCGAAGCGCGAGGTCATCCTCGCCGGCGGCACCTTCAACACGCCCCAGCTCCTCTTGCTCAGCGGCATCGGCCCCGCAGAGCACCTCAAAGAACACGCCGTCGACGTCAAGGTCGACCTCCCCGGCGTGGGACGCGGCCTGCAAGATCACTACGAGGTCCCCGTCATGCATCAGTTCGTGAACAACTTCACCTTCTGGGACCGCTGCAACGTGGCCGAGAACGAAACGAACCCATGTTACGAGGACTGGCGCGCCAACGGAACCGGCGAGTGGTCCACCCTCGGCTTCGTCGATTTCATCATGTACACGTCGAGCGTCGCACCGAGAGAAGAGCGAGACGTCATTCTCTACGGCGTCAGCAATCCTGTCCTTGGCCACCTCCCGCCGTACACCAACTGGACGGGCCTCATCGCGCAGAATGACATCTACACGTATACCCTTTCCGAGGCTCACATGAGAACCCGCGGCGGACGTGTCACGCTCCGCAGCAACGACCCAACGGACGTGCCGGATATCTACTTTGCCTACTTTGACGGAGAGGGCGCGGACGAGGATCTCCAGGGCCTAGCGGATGCCGTTGAGTTCGCCCGGGGCATATTTGACCGGATACCCTCGGACGTCGCTGTTGGCGAGCAGTACCCCGGCCGCGACAAGGTGAAGACCCAGGAGCAGCTGAAGGAATTTGTCAAGGCTGAGGCTTATGGCCATCATGCTACGGGCACTGCTCGTATCGGAGGAGACAATGATTCGCTGGCAGTCGTTGACTCGGAGTTCCGCGTCAGGGGCGTCAAGGGCCTTCGGGTTGTGGATGCTTCGGTCTTCCCGGAGGTGGTGGGCTCGTTCCCCCTGATTGCGGTATTCATGGTTAGCGAGAAGGCGAGCGATGTGATTGCGGCGGCTGCTGGAGAGTATGCTTAGAGCTGAGAGGTAGAACCTGAAAGGAGGCAGGATGGCCAGGCTGGCGCAGCTTTTTCGAAGGTTACATCTAGGTTCTTGCAGAGAATTGCAGAGCTTCGTCCTCCTCAATCGGACATCGTAATGCTTGACCGTAAACTTCTCCATTGCGTTTGCCCTGTGCGTTGTGACCAGAAGTCTTCAATTGCCTGTATTGTTGATATAAGAATTCAAGGGCTCATATTTGGCACCCCATACAGTCCTGTTTGGTTGTTAAGATACAGATGGTGAGTCTGTCTCTCCGAACAGATTCCCGTATGAAATGACAGCGTCCAGTCACGCGTGAGTTAATGGCATTTGGCTACTGACCTTTGAGTATTGAGTCAAGCTGCAGTACAGTTAAGAAGGTCAGGTGTATTGAGATGGGTAACTTCGTAACCCTCGATTCTCATCCTGCAGGACTTGATGGTGTCTTGAAACTGCTGTGATTGAACAGGTTCGAGATCGAACGAATTTCCCAGTTGGATCGTTCGAATGTTGAGACTCCATTGAGGCGTTATAACCTCGAGACTGTTGGACAGAAACCGCAGTCTGTGAGGTCTATCAAGCTCTTTTCTTCTAGTTCAGAGGAGGCAGCTGCTTTGCTGCTCGCATACGATCCCAAGCATCGTAGTAACCCTGGACCGTATCTGTCTCTTCGGTGAACCCAACCGAGCGGGCCTGTGACAGATCATACTGGCGATCAAAATCAAAGTCCACCAGCATGTACTGAGTGTGGAACCATCCCTGCCGATCAACCAAGGCCTCTTCTATGCCGTGCTTCTTAGCCAGGGCGACCCACTTGTCCCGATGCTGGTGCACGAAATCTTCCATCGGCGTCGCATCTTTCACTGGCCCGCTTCCAAAGAGGCGGAAATGCGCGCATAGGTGAGGCCAGACCCTGGCCCAAGTAACAGTTTGACCATCTGCGATGTTGAAAGCCCGGCCGTTACCGCACTTGTCGGAGTTGATTGCAGCAAATATCTCCATCTTGGCCAAGATGTCCTGGGAGGTATCGGAGTGTGTGGCATGATATCCATGCTCGCGGCCCGGAAAGGGCACCGTCGCCCCGGGCCCATACACTTCGCGGTAAAGTGTAAGGTAAATGGCGATGCCCTGACCCATATTCATGGGGTTCTTCACGGGCGTGAAACCGACGATTCCATCCGGACGAATTTCGGTGAACGTCCAAGACTTGCCCTGGGAAAGCTTCTCCAGTAGGTCAACCTGAGAGTAGTAGAAGACCTTACTTGCCCACGGCTCAGGAATTCGCGGCAGATCTTCCCGGAGAGGTGCCTTCAGGCCAGATTCCTTCGGGAACTGCATGCCGTATCTGGTACCTTGTCAGTGATTTCTGTACGATGCAGGCAGGTGCTGTTCTCGAAGTGTGCTTTTTGGGGCGTACCCTTTACCTCCCGTCTGCAGTATGAAAGACTGCAACTTGGGAGCAGTAGCCTCGACAGCGCGAACAGCTACCTCAAGGAGGGTAGTGTTGATAGTATTCAGACTTTCGAAATCATCGGTCTGAATGTATGCTGCATCACGTTAACTTTTCATAACTCTCTGTGATGCGCTGGGACCTAATGTCCAGCCTCCCCCTGCTTACCTGTGTAGAACACGTCGGTGACAGTGTGAATGTCGGGAATCTTTTGCTTTAGCAAAGGTACCACCTCCTCCACAGGCTTGGTGAAGTCGATGCCAGAAACAAGTTTGATCCTTGGGTCGTTGGGTAGATGAGCCTTCTCTAGGGTGAGAGGCCGATTGGTGGTTCCGGTGATACGAGAGAAGGTATCTTGTTTGGGATATGTTGTCGCTTGGTTGATCAGGGCCCAGCCGGAGATTCCAGAGGCTCCGAGAACGAGTGCGTGTGCCATGATGGTGTCTGGGTGTTGTTACGAATCTGAAAACAACAAAATGAAGCCGAAGTTGAGAATTGTGAATTGATTTTCCCAGTGGAACTTGACGGACTCATGTTTTTTATTTCATTCAGACGAGGGAAGGAAAACGTGGATGATCTCACAGCGGAGAATGCCATTTTGCTGGCTGAGGCGTGCCAAACATACTCGGATCGCGAATTCCGTGAGCGTGAGCGCATCATGACGGCATGATTGGCTGGTTTCTGTACCACTTGTGGACACAATGCGATTACAGAGCTCGACTTACAAATCGGCCTGCAAGATTCTATTGATAAGGCTATTCTTTGAGGAAAGACGGATGCCACAGAGCGTCTGGTGCTGAGGTCATGGTATGGGGCATCTTCGGCTTGACATCTTGACATCCGACCATCATCGGCATGAATCGGCCAATCAGCGATACAATGGCTATACAGATTGCTCCCCTGGCTGTATTGTAGATAGTTCGGCATCTTATGACCTTTGGTATGGTTTTACTTTACAAGCATGCGGTACGGAATAGCTGGCGGAAGGACCATCATGTATAATGTCAAATTCACTACCCACTCGGCTTCTATGTCCTGCCGGCATGCATTCCTCCGTCAATGAGCATGTCAGAGGAGGTCATGTAGGCACTGCCATCGCTCAGAAGAAAGACAGCCGCGCCCTTTAGATCCAGACGATCGCCCATGCGCTTCATTGGAGGCTCGGAATGGAAAATATCTACCAGACCCGGTCGCTCGTCGGCAATAGACAAGCACATGTCTGTCGCCACGTAACTGAACACAAGTAAGAATGGTTTTCAAGAATGGAGAAGGAGATTCTGCACGGAATGCATACCCGGGCGAAATCGAATTGACTCGAATGCCACGGCTCGCGAGCTCGCAGCCAAGTTGAGTCGCAAGGGCAACGACGGCCCCTTTGCTTGAGCAGTAGTCGCTCGTATACTGTCCCTTGCTGGCCATGTGTGCGGCAATAGAGGCAACGAAGACCAGTGAGCCACCTTTGGGCGCACTCAGGTCCTTGTCTTGCGTGACGATTTGTCTTGCGGTGAGCTGAGCTGCATAGTACGTGCCAAGCGTGTTGATACTGAAGCACCGAGCAACTTCCTCAGGCTTCCTCTCGAGGAACGATTCGTCAGGGCATACCCCGGCCGCCGTGATCCTGAATGATGTTAGAACCCCTGCTTGACCACGGAAATCAGCTGTGACCAACAAACCGTCGATGCGATTGAAATCGCGGACGACCTCGGTAAATGTTTGCTCCAAGATATCATATTTGGTGACATCCGTTCTGTTCGTCATGTCAAAGATGAGCAACTAGTCACGGGACGTCGAGCTGCGCAAGACACGTACTGGTAGAGCTTGACCTTGACACCATAATCTTTCTCTAGCTTGTAGAAATGTTCATGTGGCACCTCCAGGCGATCAAGAATCGCTACGTGGCTGCCGGCCTCGGCGCAGGCGAAGGCCCAGGCCAGACCAATACCGCGAGCGCCACCGGTGACCACAGTTACTCTATCTTTGAGGGAGAACAAATCTTGGACCGACCTCGAGAGGTAGTGGCTGTTAGCTCGGTCGATGGCGGAAGTGGTCATCTTCGATCAGTGATGTTTTTCAGTAGAGTGGTCAAGACTGGGAACTATACTATCCATGTTTGGGCCCTCGAATCGGAGGACTATTTTGATCCGCATTTAATTATGTACTTGAAAGCCGGGTTTCGACGGCTTTTTCGCCGTGAGCTGCGGACGATGCACGGAACTTGCTTGGGTAGAGGTGTTGATGCGCGATCGCCTCGGAACCCACATCCCGATCGAGGACGGACCTGTGTGAATGGTCGCTACGGAATTCAAATCCCGGAGGAGACATTCGGTGTGGGGCGAACCGAATGTGGAGACAATCGCAGCTTCGGCCCTCCTCCCACCACCGCAGCTTTTGACTCCTTCACACACGCCTGCATCTGTGCCGTCAATGGACCGAGCATGGCACCTTCCAAATCGGACATCAAGCGCAAACATGTCACCACGGCCTGCATAGCATGTAGGGAAAGTAAGGTCAAGGCACGTCGACCCTCTGACGAAGAGACCTTCGGCGCAGGTGGCTGACAAGGGACCTGATAACAGTGCGATGGCGCAACGCCGGTCTGCCAGACATGTATCAACAAGGGAAAGGAATGCCGATATGAGGCAAAAGAAGATGGAAGGAAGTGGGTCAGATCACATATCACAGGACCGACCAGCCGGTGACTAAGAACTGAATCTAGGTTTTCCCTTCGGAGTGCTGTTGATTTCCTCCTGGGCAGGGTCGATGAGCTGTCATCGTACATTGCCGAGAGCGGCCTACAAGTACCGGCAATGACCTTCGAAGACGAGCAATCGCTATCTTTGATCATTCGCAATCTAGGTGTGGCCAGGACTGGCGTTTCCCGAAAGCCGGAGAGCGGTCCCGACGAGACGGCAACAGGTACTCCGGACTTCCCCGAGCTGAGACAGCATGCTTCATCGTTGATTGATGGCAGCGGAGGAACAAAAGATGCTTCAGAACGTGTTGTTTCTTCTCCCAATATCAGCCCCCGTCCGACAGCACCACCGGCCCCATTGATGGAGTTCCTGGATGATTTAACAGTAACCCAATCTGCCGATGTGTTTTTCGATGCCCAACATGCAGACCGCCCTCCACGTCCGGCTTCGGTCTCGAGTTCCAGTGCAGGCGGTCTGGTGGACGAACTATCTGACAGAGTCGGAACGCTGCAGATCCGCCCTGGTGGCCATATACGCTTCTTCGGATCGACCTCAAACTTCAATCTCTTGGATGTACCGAGTAGCGACCTCGACGATGTCAACCGGACGGTCCGCGACGATGGAATTTTCCATCTCAGCCGCTTAGGTCTAGACAAGCAAGTTCCATTGGCAGTAGAGGAACACCTTGTCAATCTTTACTTCACATGGCAGGATCCCAGCAACCATATTGTCGACCGAATCATGTACGACAATGCGCGTGCGCAATGGCATGGCCCCGGACACAACACAGCATACTACTCCGAAGCTTTGAGAAACGCCATGTAAGAAGGCTGTTAAACTATCTTCTTATAGCCATTTTTTTCCTGACGGAGTGGTTCTACAGCTGTTCCGTTGGCGCCGCGTTCGACTCTCGACATCACCCCGAATTCGTCACCTTTCCACGGTCGTTGGCTGAGTTTTTCGCCGATCGGTCCAAAGCTCTCTTGGAGATTGAACTCAACCAGCCCTGTGTTGCCACTGTTCAGGCTATGCTAATCTTAAGTGCGCATGAAATGGCCCACGGTCGCGATACTCGGGGATGGCTCTTCAGTGGTACGTGCTCTTCGGCCTCGGTGTCAGGGTCTCGCACTCACTCAGTCAAGGCATGGCACTGCGGTTGGCTTTCGTTCTGGCACTTCACCAGGACTTGTCTACATATGTCGAGAAAGGCTTGGTCTCAGAAGCAGAGGTGGATCTCCGTCGGACGGTGTTCTGGGCGGCTTGCGTAGTCGACTGGTAAGTTGAAACACTGACTTTCGATACTCGACGCTGATGCATTGCTTGTGCTCAACAGTATCTGGAGCTTCTACCTGGGACAGCCAATGCGTGTGAATTATAAAGATGTGACCGTCACTAGACCGGAGCCTAGAATCGGGAGAGCAGATCAGTGGATGCCCTACGTCTCTCCAAGTACGCCTTCAAGCGGTTTAGCTGACGTCACCCTCGATGTCGCCAGATGTCAGATTTTGCTCTTTGATATCATGATTCCACTGTCAGCCACACTGTAAGTGTTTTCAGCCCCCGTCTCACGTTCTTGTCGACCCAGAAATGGCCTAATATGAGGGTCCCTTCCAGGTATGGCGATCTCTCAAGCACCAAACTGGCCCTTCAGCAGCTCAGCGCTCAGTGTGTAGCTGAATTGATTGATTGGAGAAAGGACTTGCCACCGGAACTTCAAGTAGATCATGACTACCAAACCATGACGTATCTGCCGCATGTGTTGATGTTGCAGTAAGTCCCAAACCATCTCCCAGTCCAAGGTTTGCCCATGATCTGACTTGTAAGCAGCATGCAGTACCATCAGTGCATCATACATGCACACCGACCCTGGATGTCGAAGCGTCACATCCAGCCACGACCTTCCTACGGTGCTGGTCCAGGCCATGCGAAGAGAATGTGCTTCGAATCTGCCATTGCCGTTTCAAAGCTCTTGCGTCTGTATGAGGATCGATTCACGCTTCGACGTATGAACGTCAACGGCGTCTCCATCATTTTCTCTGCCGCCCTCATTCTCATCTTCGCCCTAGTGGTGCCGACACAGATGGGCTCAGAGGAAGATGTCTTATCCCATCTCAGTGTCTGTTTCAGGGCTCTGGACGAGCTATCTTCATCATGGGAGAACGCCAAGCGAACGAGAGACTTCTTGGTCAAGCTGCAGCGACACTGGGAGGTACAATCCCGATCGGGTGTCTGGCGAGAGAGTCTTTCCAAATCCAAGTCCTCAGGGACGGGGAAACGGCCCAGGGACTTCGCTGACGCAGTAGATGAAGAAACCAGAGGGAGGCAACCACCGAACCCGGCCGACATAGGTGACGACGGCGATGGCGTCGTTGATTTCAATATCGACTGGATGCTTAGCGCTGATATTCCAGACTTTTCAAAACGCTGGGGTAACTTCTTCTCCGTGCCCTCGGGGGAGTTCATCTCGGGGCCCGGCTTCATGAATTAATACGAGCGCGGTTCTTTGGCGGTATAGGCTCATGATCAAAGCATCCATAAAGAGAAGCCTACTTATGATAAGCTTCCCGATAAGTGTGTGTACTGCACAAGGGTTGGCACCATTCCCCAGTCCCTACAACCAACCTTGTACATAACGCACCGCAGCCTGGCGATCAGTCAGGCCCAACCATCTGGAAAGCCCCATCAGCGTAGCGCCGAGGAACACAGTTTCGTTTCTCGTTGTCATCGAGGTATTGTTCACTGCTCGCGAGATCGCATATACCAGCCACCACTGGCTGGCTCCCGACAGGTCAGAGTCCTCACATTTGGGCGTGAATGTCGCCCACCAAAACCCCATTGCCAGGCCTGGCCACAAGGTGGCGTTCCGCCCCCACTTTCCAATGTACCACTTGGAACAATCGCCCGCAAAAACCGTGTTGTTCAGTTCGTGGTGGATGGCGTAGGATTCCTGGGTCTCGCACGCAAAAAGCGTTGAGTTGTTGGCGGGGAACGTGTTTGGGCCGAAGAGGATGGCAAGGTTGGGAAAGGTGTGGACGTGTGTACCATGGTACGCCTGGGCGCCACGACACTCCTTCCACTGGTCGTGAAGAGATCGACCATGGGAGCGGGCTGAGGACTGCTTACTAAGTAATGCCGTACCTCCTACACATTGAATAAGCATTATAATACTAGCTCTACCTTTGGTTCTATATTCGGCCGATAGTGACTAAGTAAGGATAGAGAATGATATAGTGGGGCGACAAAAATAACGACGGACATCGAGTATTTGGTCTAAACCTCCTACTTTCCAGCTTCATAGCACACTCTCTAGTTCTCTGACGAGCATGCGATTTAGTAGAAATATTCATTCATCATTGCTTTGATCATCCCCGGGCCAGAAAGAAAAAACAGCGGGCGGTGATGGAGTGATGGAGTCCTAAAGATAGTGTGTTCAGCTACAAGTCTGCTTTCCGTCGTTAGGTACTTTTGTCGGGTGACTGTACTATAAATAACAACCTTGATTACCTAGGTGGGTTTACTCCCCCGGACGTAGGGAGCCACTCTCCTGCCTACCGATGCTCCCGCCATAGAGCTAGTATCGGTAGATGATCAAGTGAAAAAGCCCTGGGCGCGGTCACCATAAAAATTGGCATGGCAAAGGAGATTGTATTGGGGTAGGTTTACGTCCGGAGGGCGACGCCTTATGGGTATGGCTGTCGAGCTGTCTATAGTAGTGGGACTGTGCCCACTGCCAAATCACGGCTCCACACCTATCGTCGCTCAGGCCTCCACCACGAACCGATCATACCAATCAGATGACGCTGTAGTCAATACAGTGGAAACCCGACAGGGCTCTTCCTGGCAAAGCAGGGCGCGACAGCCCCTGTCCATTGGTCGTCAGGACGGTCTTGGCCTGGTCTCGACAGCTTCTGAAGGAGCGGCCCGCAGGCGAGTTGAGATGATGGGTCGTTTCACTGGGGATGGATGCTGCAGTCATCATTAAGGGGCCCCGCCGGAGACCGTGGCAGTATTCTTCTTTTTCGACCAAGCGTCTGTCACTTGCCCTCTTTCTTATAACCGCGTCTGTCTTCCGAGTGCCGACCTCTGGAGTCCTGCAACGAGCAGACCTCTCCATTGCACAAGCCCAGCATGTTCCACCGATCGCGGGTATCGCCGATTGTTCACGTCCACGAGGGCGAAAGCAGCCATGTCGGATCGTCTTCGCGTGGCGGTATCGTCAAGACGCTGCTGAAGATGGCGCTCTTCTACGTCCTGGGTGAGTTCAACGACGCCTCCTCGTCCGAGTCATTCGGGATGAGCAAAACTGACTCTTGGTCTGCCAGCCCTCTGCTTCATGGGCGCCCATTTGGGCATGTCCATGTACCTTCACGGCGTCCCTGTCGAGCGGTCGGGCATCTCCCAGAGCTGGCAGGGCGCCATCGGCAACTTCCTCGCTCTGACGGGCGAGCTCATGCTCGTTTCGGGGGTCGGTGTCGCCTACGATCAGATCCTCTGGAAGTCGTTCCGTCAATCTAGCCTGGATTTCGACATCATGGACAGGCTCTCCACGCTGCCGAGCGCGCCCTGGGACCTTACTCGTGTGAAGCTCCTTTTCAAGGCCAAGCTTCTCTGGGTTGTCTCGCTGATCTGCGTCTGCATGCCTCTCGCCGGCATGTTCCCTCCTGGTACGATGAACGTCGAGTTCGAAAACACCGTGCTCGACACAAGCATCGACGGCGCTCTCACCATGAATGCCTCGGATTGGGGTACGGGAACCGAGCGAAGCTTCATTGAGCACTCGCTCTTCAACATGGACGGGGCACTCCGTTGGATGCAAGTCATTTTGATGTCCCTGTGGAAGCACAGCTGACGAGTCTGGTTGGACATCACTGACACGTGGTACAGGGCAACCCGTCCGGACATGGAGGCACTCGCGCTGGCCGTCTTGTCACAAGGCCGGCCCATCGACCCCCCGACTCCCTGCTCCGGTGCTTGCAGTTACGACCTCACCATGCAAGGGCCACGCATTCATTGCGAGGAAGATGACTCGCCCGAAGCCGCGCTCTTCCCACCATGCAGTGGTCAACCCCTCATGGCCTACGAAGCAGAGACGGGCATGAACACTCGGTTGCGAGTGGACCCATCTAACAGGGGCTGGGGCAACAACTTCACTGCATCGTTCCACCGGGAAATCCTGATGGCTCCCGAGGGCACCGCTTGCAGGAATGAGACCCTCACGACGCTCAAGTGCCATCTCACCTTGGCCACCTACGACATCCACATCCGAAACGAGGAGAACGGTACCAGCGTCTACGAGACCGAGATTGTCGGCGACGATGAATTCTGGGAGGAAGAAAAGGGCACGGCGCCACTGATGAGCTATTACGACTTCTTCCACAACTCATCTGGCGGTCCCGCTTACGAAGAGCCCATCAACCAGACTCAATTGACGAAGCAGTATGCCATCACGCAGTCGTTTTCGATTGGTCATGCAGCTCTCAACACGCTGATCGGAAACGTAACAGCCAGTACGTACCGTGTGGCCTCTCATCGCGGTGGCACAATCTCCGATCCATTTCAGTGCTAATAAGGCTTTCTTCCAGTGTTCGATGGGCAGTTGGTCAGCTACGAGACCGAAGGACCCAAGATCATCAACAGCCCTTATGTCGGCATGTCGGATCCCTTCGTGACCGAGAACCACATGTCACCCGAGTCGTTGCAACAGTTCCTTGAGCACGTCCTCATCTCGACCATCTCGCTAAACGCCGAGGATGACCCCTTGTGGGTCAACCAGGACCCTGTCTTCGCTATGGAGGGCGGGCAGGTGTTCTCCTTCGAGGACAGACTTCAGTTCTTCGTTCCGTACGGCGCCTGTTTGTTCTTCGCGGCCCTCATCTACGCCATTGGTATCAAGGCTCTATTCGATAATGGTGGGCCTGCCGGTAGGAATTATGACCATCTTGCGACAGCCGTCAACACGACGTCCCCGTCGGAGGAGTTTTCGGATGCCAAAGGCGAGGAGGCCAAGTACGATCGCGGAGAGAAGGCAGCAATGATCCACTAAGGTATGATAAGGTACCCTGGGAACTTATGGCTGTAATGGAAGCACATAGATTGAACGGCTCAAACACAGAGTGAAATTCATCGCGAACTGCTCCTGGTGATAGTGATATTTCAGAGTGTCAGCAGTGTCATCGACCTCGGCATTTTGGCTTGCCCACTTGCCATTCGAGAGAACAGATCTGTCCCGGTCAAACCAGTCAGGATTATTTGATTTTAACGCACGACATGTTTGAAGAGTGCAACGCCAATTGCAGCCACGTCATCAGCAGAGCCGCCGTGGAGGGGCCACTCCTCCCCTGGCATAGCAATATCCGCACTCCCCACGGGGAATTTGCATTTAATGTAAACCATCCACCGAGAGGAGGGGTGGTGAGGTGATGGCTTGGACTTCGTGGTTCACCGAGGAGCAAATCATCGTGCTGATAAGCACTCTCGTCGGTGTTTGACCAGGCCGAAAGACTAATGCCATAAACATGATTATCAACGGAACGCATCAAGCATAAGAATTAGGAGCAATGCCAAACACAAATTCAGTGACATTGGTTCTCGCGACCACCGCCGTAGCACTGGCCTAGCCTTGATACCAGAGCGCCGTGACGAAGTAATGCATTGCTCAAGGAACACCGTACCCTGGTGGTTATATCAAACTCCAGTCCCCATTTGGGCAGGACTTTACCTTTGGCGGGTTGTTCCACGAGTTTACGGTCTCGTGCCCATGAGTATGGCTAGAGGCGAACACACCAGTGACTAAAACCTCGTCACAGCGGGCCTGTCCAGACTTCAGACGCAACTCGTGCCTGATCATTGGTATCTGTGTGCGTGGCGCCATCAAATTCGTATTCGGATCAGGACGAAGGACTGTTGCACTGGTTGAGCGTACCCCATCTAACGAAGGATTCGATAGGTCCATGATGCCACTTGCTCTTGCTCTTGACATGACAAGGCATCTCCTTTCTGCTGTCGAAGCATACCAGCACTCTGCAGAATCGGAGTCGATCCGGGTAACCTCGGGGATAAATAGCCCGTTTTGGGTCGTTGAAGGAATCGCAAAGCCGCCATCAACTATCTGAAGTGCCGCAGCCCAGTTTGGTAGTGAAGAATAACTGAGCGAATGGACTCTGAAGTGCCATCCGGGGTGAGTTTCCGGGCTGGCAATAAGCGTTGTGTCGACAACAATATCAAGGTAATGCCACGGCTTCCACCGACTGGTGAGACCTGATGAGAGCCCCTCGCGTGTTGTGACTTGAACAAGTCGAACATCAGAAGGATCTTGTCTGACGCTCCAAGATCCACCACCGTCGATGGATATGACCAGTGTACTGTCCGGGGCAAGCTGATGCAGTAAATTGCCCGTGGGCACACTGAATCCGAAAGTAGACGAATACGAAAGCTTGCCGTACTTGGCTTCCCGGCCTTTAATAGGTTTTGTCGTTCTCTGGCCCGCGGAGAGCATGAAGTGATGCACAGGATCGTTGACCAGGATTTGACGAGCGGGCCAAATCACCGCAGTGGTCTGGAGTACTGGGGATCGAAGATCGGCAGGGTGAATGTCTTCCTCACACTGCCAGAACTCATCTGCCGCTCCGAGCGCGAGAACAACGAACGGCTTGAGACACCAGTATACCGACTGAGGAGAGTTGTAGTCTTCGCTCATATACATGTTGGGGTATGTAAAGCCGACACTCAAACAGCCGTCGGCATTGAACATTGTAGCGCGCTCAGGTGCGGCCCACCATCGAAGGTGACGAAGAAGCAGGCCCTTTATGACAGCCAGGCTGAGTGCGTCGAGCTTCACGAGGGCGGCAGCAGCCCAGAATGCTGACATGGCGAAGCGATATGTCATGCTCCGCCCGAACGGGATACTGGCTCCATCACCATCAAAATACCGCCAGTATTTCGTTGCGAACTCGTTTCCCTGCTGCCGATATCGCTTCACCCTCTCGCCGTCACCACCGACGAAGAATGTGTACAACAGCGGTGCAAATTGCATGGCAAAGCTGCCGGAGTAGTAGTCGGCCTGCGCTCGTTCATCGCTCCAGAGGCCGTCGCTGCTCCATCCTTCGCTGACGTAGAAGGAATCCAGCATGGCAAAGTCTTCGTCGACCTGGGCCTGGACATCGCTCTCAGATACCCCCAGCACTTTTGTCAACGCCAGGTTGCTGAAGATACGAAACCAGCGCCAATTGTTCTCAGGCATGCGCTTCCCGTTCATCCCGCCTAGCCACACCGATAGATTACGGCGTGCCGTCTGGTTCATGGCGCGTAAGAAGATGCTCGGTGTCAACAGCAAAGCAAAGGCGATGCTCTCTGTTTCTACCATTCGCTGGTCGACGTGCCCTATGTCGCCCCAGTAGTCGGAATGCAGCGGATCGACGCCATTGATAAGGCCTCCGATCCAGGTCATAAGATTCGGATCTTCTCGCGCCGTCTTCTCAGTCGATAGGAGCGGGGCGACGGCGAACAGAGGTCTCGCAAAGCCCTCTAGTTGCGCGGCAACATCGTCGAATCCAGCCGCTGTCTCGGTCGGAATTCGTATGCGAGCGCCGGAAGTAGATTTATGTGGATGGAGCGGACTGATCAGAGCTAAGGCCGCGCCGACCATGTCGGCGCGGCTGCGGAGGGGGTTGCCTGTGAAGCCGGGAAGAGGTGCCATATTCTTTAGCTGCCGGACAAATCGGATTCAGTGATAAGCCTCGCGTTATGATACCCCAGTTACTCTAGGTAGTGATGGTAGGGCTCGGAAATCGGGGTAAATCCCCATTTCATTTGATCGTAAGCGGTGGGTGGCCCTTGAATTGACTGTCGGGCTTTCGGGTTAAGACGTCCGGACACCCCAGCAAATCTCCACCCGCCCGGAGGATTGACCACGGTATGTCCTGATGGCGGCCAGCGAGACACAAATGCACCTGACTTTGTGCCTTGTACACCGCTCGGGCATTGAGCATCGAAGCTCCGCGTGGACTAGGCCGACTAGACTCCTCCGAGACCAACAAGTTACGGAGTTGCCGGAAGACTGGTCGCCGTCAGCCGCCGATCATGGCGTGCCAATAACAATGGCCGCCGAGAAACTCTTACCATATTGAATATACGGGCGTTGCACAAAAGGCGAGAAGCGGGACATTACTGGAACGTTTCACACTCAACCGCCAGGGCTGTGTTCGAATGTCGATGCCATCATCCCCAGAAAGCAAAACCGCAATGCCTTCCCAAGTTCTACAAACCAGCATGTCTTCGGAAACCTCAGAATTCTCGGAGCCCCCGCAGGTCTTGGGAACACCCAGTGAAGGCTCGCCGAGAAGTGAGAGTTCCTGGTCCGACTTCATTGGCCATGGCCAGCAGTCTTTCGCCAGTGACCGCGATCTCAAGAGTCACCTCGCCGACCTTTACAGCGAAAACATCGTCGCCAAGGCGTGCAGAACTGCAGGCAGGTCTTTGGTTGACACAGTCACTGCATCTGGCATAACAAAAACTCCAACCGGATTCCCCGAGACCGTTTCCCAGTCAGAGCAGCACAGTGGCCAATACGAGTTCCGAGAACCCGATTTTTGGACTTGTGGGTTCTTCCCAGGACAGCTCGCCGCCCTCCGGGAGCGTTGTGTTCAGTATCCACGCTACATGCGTCTCGATGGTACAGAAACCATCCCTGTCTCGCAGTTGTACACTCAGCTTGCCGAGTCCTGCGATATCTGGTCTGAGCCCCTGCACGACATGTCAGCCCGGACTGACACCCACGACTTGGGCTTCATCATCATGCCTGCTCTGCAGCGCGACTGGGAGTTGACCAGCAACCCTCGCAGCTTGAACAGCATCACCAAGGCCGCTCGAAGCCTGGCAAGCCGCTACATTCCATCGGCAAAGGTCATCCGGAGCTGGGATTGCCTGCTCAAAACAGACATCAGCATTACCAGCATGGAGCAGAACGCCATCATTATAATCGACAGCCTATGCAACCTCGACCTGCTGTACTACGCCTCAGCACACAGCGGCGATGATGAGCTGGCAACAATAGCCACTGCCCATGCTCAGACCCTGCTGACGACCCACTTGCGGCCCGAGACGGTAGTGACTGCTGCGAAGAACGGGTACCGAGGCCAGCTTTACTCGACCTGCCATGTTGCCAATCTGGATCCAAAGTCAGGCGATTTGATGTGGCGCCGAACTGCCCAGGGATACGCTGATGCATCGACATGGTCGCGTGGACAGGCATGGGCCATCCTTGGCTATGCCCAAACGTACATGTGGACGAAGAAACCCGAGTTTCTTGATGCCGCGTGTGGGACGGCTGAATATTTCATTCATCGACTGGAGACCGCACCGTCCTGTGTGGAAAAGGTCACCGACAAGGGCAAAATCGGCCGCTACGTTCCCCTCTGGGACTTTGATGGGCCAATTCTGGACGCATCGATGCCTCTTCGAGACAGCTCGGCAGGCGTAATTGCCGCCAATGGCATGCTCATCTTGTTTCAGGCGTTGAGCGCCATGTCACGGCACTCACTCGGCAGCCGGTTTCTCGAAGCATCTATCACAATTGTGAGGGATACGCTGAATCTTTCCCTATGAGGAGCAAGCGCATTTCGTAAGTGGATCTTCCGCGAGTGGTTCTCTCGAAGTTCAGGACGTGATGCAAGGAAAGACGTTCGACGCTTTGCTGAAAAACGGCACGGCAAACAACAACGAAGGGGCGCGGCGGAGGATTTGGGACCACGGGCTGGTGTATGGGGACTACTATTTGGTTGAGTATGGGAACCGGCTGCTGCAGATGGGACTCGTGTGAGGAGCTGACCACAGGACCATAATGACCAGGTGCACACGTCGGGTAGAGCTCATTAAACGCCCAGGACACGGTAGATAAATACACAGCAAACGCAGGTGCACACGCGACACCCACCAAATGTGGGGATTTGATCATGACCCTTAGAGGCGTCTGTCAGAATTTGAACTGCATTTTCAAGAAGACGTGTTTGTCTTGACCTACGTCGGAAATTCAGAATTCTTTGGTGAATGCTCCATATCATACCAATGCCTGCTTGTGTTGGAGAAGTGGCAATTCGAACTTGACGACGTGCTCCTCGGGACAGGTAGCTCGGGCAAAACAGCCCGAGCCCTTTAACCCGAATATGGCCCAAATACTTCCGACGCATTCTCCCATTGAGCCGACGAATCAGCAACAGTCTCCGACCAGGCATACAGTGGCTGATCCGCCTAGTACATTCCCTTTTTTGATGCCTTTACAGATCCACACACATCTTTCCCCGCCCAAGACGGGAGGGGCCGAAAACAGGTACGAATGGAGAAGTCACTAGAAAGACTTCATGTCGACGCCCCGACAAAGCGTAAGGGTCCAGCCTGAACAACGGCCATAATGGGCGAGCCCAACGGTAATCACAGCAACATGGAAAACGAAGGGAACGACGATGGTAACTCCAATCCCTTTGAGGGAGCTCTGGCCTGCAATGGCTGTCGTCAGCGGAAGCTTCGATGTTCCCGCGAGGTTCCCACATGTCAACAGTGCCGCAAGACCGGTGAGTTCATCACCACTGCGCGCAATCACCGCCCCGAAGAAAGCGTGAGGACTATTGGCTGACGGGTCGCATTGCTATCAAGGTCGCGAGTGCGCCTACCAGACGAAGCGGGTGAAGCCGGGGATGAAACCCGGAGTGGTCGAAACGCTCCAGACAAGACTAGGTAAGCTACGTGTGCGAACCTGGCACTTTGATATCCTTGTCAAAAGCCTCTTTCTCATTCCCTCATGCTTCCAGATGCTCTAGAGAAAATTGTTCAGCAGCAAGAATCGAGAACGAGACACGACAATACAAACTCTCATGGCACGCCAAGGGATGCCGTCACTCCGCTTGCTAACAACACCCCGTATGACATTCTGTCCTTATTCGCGCGGGAGTTACAACGCTTCAATGAAATCTCTGGGAATTCCCCTGGTCGCCAGGCCGCGAAAGATTCAGCAGAGGAGTCCCCGTTGGCCAAGCGCCGTCGAGTAGACGCTAGCTCTGCCGTTGATGTTAATTCATCTCGTGCCCAGCTCAAGCTTGATACTCCATTATTGCCAGCTGGTGAGGCATTGGAGGCAGTTTTGTGCTCTTACTTCCACCATATTCACCCATGGATACCCCTAATCCATGAGGGCCGTCTGCGACAGCGTCTCCTCCGCCAGACTGAGCAGGAGAGGCTACGGGTAGTGCTGCATGCCATAGTGCACTCTGCGTCGCGATACATTGAGGACGTCGACATTGCGTCGACTTGGACGCTTCCATACGACCAGCAGATGAGGGCCAGAGATTGGATTGTCGCTCAAGCTATGAAAAGCCCTTGCGTCGAGAGCCTGCAAGCCCTCGTTATTGTGGCATTCAATGATGTATTCTTGACCCTCTTCTGCCACCCGCTGGCCAATGCTGACAACTGTGCTACAGATTGGCGGCGGCGAAGCGTCCCACGCATGGTCGGTAGTCGGGTCATTGACCCGTACTGTCGAGTACCTGCAATTGACTGTTGAGAACGATGTCACCGAAAGGCCATCGCTCATCCAGCCTTGGGTCTCTCTGCCACCCCCTCAGAACTGGACGGAGGCTGAAGAACGTCGCAGGGTGTTCTGGACCGTATTCAACTTGGATAGGTTCTGCTCTGTGGCTATGGGATGGAATACCAGCCTTACTTCAGACGACGTGAACCGCCGGTTACCATGTGATGGAAGCACATGGCGGAAGGAAGACCCCGTTAAAACACCTTATTTCGGCATCTGGGACAAGGCTGCGGGCCGTATCGGCAACCCTATTGTCTTCTTACCTTCACACTACCAGGCCTCCTCAGATAACAAGCACCAGACTCCTTCTGACTCCGGGACGTCGCCCGGAGCCCAGTCAAGAGACATCGACATGTCTGCCGTTGGAGCCTTCGCATATAGTGTGGAAGCCACAGAGTCCCTCAGCCGGGTTAATTCGTACTTCCTCCAGCAAAAGGTCAACATGCAGGATAGCCAAGATCTATCAAACTGGCTCACGCGCTTCAAAGAGCTAGATCTCCGTTTAGTGCATTGGAAGATGTTTCTCCCACAGAAATGGAAGGTTGATATGTCAAGGCAATCATCGCGGATGGATCCCAACCTCACCCTTGCTCACATCACGCATAACACCTCGATAATCCTGCTTCATCAGGTTATGGCCTTTCCGTCCCCGGAATGGACGTTCAAGGACCGCCTGCCGAGCCTTTTGAGCATGGAAACTTGCCAGGCAGCAGCTGTGGAGATTGCGACCATCACGCAGAACTACCTGAAGAACGCGCCTTCAACAGTCCCCGTTGTCAGCCAGTTCGCTTTTGGTATTTACATAGCCGCAAAGGTTCTCCTGCTGAACTGGAGACATACTGCGGCGCAGGTTCTGGCGCCTGACTTCTGGTCCCTGGTGAAGAGCCTGGACGAGATGGCGAGACGATGGAATGGGCCCCACAGACAGAACTATGAGCGACTCAACCTTGCAGCCAAGTACTCACATAAATTAACGCAATTGCACAGCCAGTGTCTGAGTGACGATTCGTATAGTATTGGCGTCTTACGATATACTATCGAGATCAGTCACACAGCAAATATGGACTGGGCAGAGTCAGATATCCAACGGGAGGGAGGTACGGGAGCTCTTGCAGCGGCCTCAACGTCTCAAAGGCCGTCGCTGCCGCCGCCACCATGTTCCGACCTCGGTCTGGTAGAGAGCCTTCCCGGCCTTCCTCTTCCACAAGCAGCTCCAGCGATGGGTTTCGCTATAGGTCCAAATGCCCCTCTTCAAGCGCAGTCGCCGATGAGCGCAGCGGGCAGCGCGGAGCTGGGGGCGATAGCGCAGATCTTTATGGACGAGCAGTTCATGAACATGGACCGCGTGATCAGTTATGATGACGGGGTTTTTGAGTCAGAATACGAAGGGTTTTGGTGAGGGCAGACAGTGATTATTGTATCAAGATCTCATGATTTATCCTGCCCTGCTCCGGGTGCTGCTTGTAAACAACATCTGGGCTTCAACCCTTGAATAATTGGAGTTTGCAAAATTAATTCATCTTGCTAGTCTCGAGAATATCACATTTCCATTACGGATCGCGGTCTACAGACGTAGCAATGAGACGGTAAGAGCCCACTGGTCTCGCGTCCATATCTTCATCTTCAAGCGGTAAAGCGGCTTGCTGTCCCCGATGGTTTCCAGAAGACCATCATATTCCCGTGAGACGCCTAATTATAGCCCTTGAAAGACGTCGGCTATTCTACGACTGCAGCCATCCTAGCTGCGAGTCGACACACTAACGTCCCCGCTTCGGCATCCGTTGTATCGGGTAGCGAGTCTACAGCCGCCCGCCATCAACTTTAAGCGACGGAGAGAATATGCTCCGAAGGCCGGAATTACCGAGAGTTCCTCCTTGATCCGACAGATCGTCCGAGTCCACGACCGGGGGCACTGATAGGGATCTCAGCAAGAATCTCTGTTGCAACCACATCGGCAGCGGTACTGACGCACTGACGTCCCCGCCCCCGGATGGTGTTGTGTGGGGTAGCGAGTCTGCAGCGACTATCAACTTTAGCGACGGAGGGAACATACTCCGAAGGCCGGGACCATCGAGAGATCCCTCCTTGTTCAGACAGGTCCTCCGAACCTCATCGCAGTGAAACAATCTGGGGTAAAGCGTGCTACTTACATTTAGTCCGGGGCCCCGGACTGCCGGTGGATGCATCTGAATATAATTGAGCCTCGTAGGAGGACCATTAGAACACGGCCAGAACTTGGACTTGGATGCTATGATCATAAGCCAACAAGACCGTGGCCATCCTCCCCAGACTTTGACCAAGATGGCATCACAGCAAGGAACGAACAACGATCTCAACATCCAGCCACTGGATGAGCAGACCCAGCGCCCTCCCGGCTCGGCTTCGCAAGAAGTTCCGCTGGAGCGTGTCGTCACTGCCACTGATGAATTGGTTGTCAGCTCGTCTACGAAGCCCCCAAAGAAGAATCTCTGGATTGCGTGGCTATACATCTTCGACTGGTACCCCAGCCATTACAGCAAGGAGGAGAAAAGCCTTCTCAAGAAGCTGGACCGTATCATTCTTCCTCTGATGTGAGTTGTTGCCTTCTCTCCGGCCAGTTTCATTTGAGATACACTGATCTAACCTTCACCAATAGCTGTTCTATGTGTATGTAATCCCTTCTTTTCATCTCCCACTTCAACTCTTCACGGTAAGATCTGACAAGGACAAGACTTCATCAAGTGGCTTGATCAATCGAACATCAACAATGCCTACAATTCGGGCATGAAAGAGGATCTCAATCTCAATGGCATTGAGTAAGAACCCAATTCTTGTAGTCTCGCTGATATTTGATGCTGACCTTCCAGGTACAACCTGTTCCACACCTTCTACAACATCGGCTACCTTATACTGGAGATCCCCGTCATGTTGCTCATCTCTCGACCCAAGCTGTCTCGTTGGGTCCTGCCGATCTGCGAGACGCTATGGACTATCGTGACTTTCATTCAGTCACGGAACAACAGTGCCGAGATGATCTACGGCATGCGCTTCCTGATGGGCCTTTTCGAGACTCCGGCTGCCAGCGGATCTTTGTACATCCTGGCCTCTTGGTACCGGTCCGACGAGGTATTCAAGCGCGCGGGCGTGTGGTACGTCTCTAGTAACATCGGCGCCATGTTCGGTGGCTACATGCAGGCCGCGGCCCACGCCGGCTTGGACGGCAAGGGCGGAATGCAGGGGTGGTACGTTCACGATCTGGTGGTCCCCATCCACAGCTATGATATGCTTACTCTATGGCACAGGCGCTGGGTTTTCATCATTGACGGAATCATCTCCCTTCCGATCGCTGCCGCTGGTTTCTTTCTGTACCCTGGCATTCCCACGAGCCCGCGTATCTGGTGGATGAAGGAATCCGAACAGAAGCTGGCTCAGGCTCGCATGCAAGCTGATGGCGTGAGGAAGAGCCGCAAGATCGGCAAGCGCATGCTCAAGCGCGTCTTCACTCACTGGCATTTCTACATTGCAGTGTGCACATACGTCTGGTATGAGTGTGCGCTCGACTCTGGTCCCGATACCGGCTGACATATTGTTCTCTAGTTTCCAGCTGACCACCTGGGTTGCTGGTCAGATGATTGTCTGGGTCAAGTCTACGGGCGAGTACTCCGTCGAGATGATCAACATTCTTCCGACCGGCGTCCAAGCCTTCGCCATCGTTGTCGGCATCGTAGTCCCATCGTTTGTGATGTGAGCTCCGCGTTGCTCCCCTAAATTCGAGATGAGGTTATTTGCTAATTTGAGTCTCAGGGTCTATCCGATTTGGGTTCCTTTCTTCTTTGCGGCCACCGTTCTCCTCTTCTGCCACTCTACCCTTCTCGTGTGGGACACCCCACTGGGTCTGCACTTGGCTGCGTATTTCATGCTTGGTATGACTTCATGCATCACGCCGATGCTGTTCCCATGGGTGCATCTCATCATGAAGGATGATAACGAGGCGAAGAGCTTCACCACCGGCGCGATGGTAAGTCACTCCTCCTCGAATTCGATGAAGATCTCGTCCTCATGCTCGTCTTAGATGACTGTTGGTTGGGCCTTCTTCACATGGTACAATGTGGTCACGTTCCCGATTACCGAAGGGCCTCGTTGGACTCGCGGCTTCACGGCAAACGTCACCCTGACATGCTGCTACATGACCTTTTTCCTAATCGGTCAGATTCTCTGGCGACGCGACACGAAGAAGGGCTTGTATAAGAGGGCTATTGAAGAGGAGGAGAACCAGGAAGCCCTGGATGAGAAGCTTGAGCCTGTCAGTTCCGAGTCGAAGCCCGAGCAGGCTAACAGGGAGCATGTCGAGCAAAAGTAGCTGAGTCGAGATGCTACCCAACGCCGGGCGTAGTGCGGCTTACCCGCGCCATGCGAGCTTCGTGTCATTTTTAGGTGCTGTCAGGGACATCTAGTACAAGCAAGGTGGAGGTATGAAACCGAGACCAATCGTTAAGTTACAACAGTAATCTGTGCGTACCTAATCAGGTAGAAGAGGCAGGAGAGGACCCGCGGAGGAAGAGGAGGGGCATCAAGTATTGTACCTCTACCTAGACACCTACCTGAAGACTACCAATTGTTGTCTCTCACTCGAGCCAGATCTTCGTCCTTCACAAGCACTGTAGCTTATATGCTTGCTTGATTGGCTGCTGTGACGACGTTCAGGCGAGGAGATAATTGCATGGTAGACGGCGATGTTGAAAGGCAGCAGATAGAGGATGTATACTCAGGAGGTACGGTACTCTTAGTAAGCCGTCCTCAACCCTCAGACGCCTAACTACGCGCTATCAATTAGGCCTTGTCGACGATATGGAAGAAGCATCGACAAGGTCCAACAACGCGATCCCGGCCAGGACCGATGGTCTCGCCTATGGGGAAATTCATGGGATTTTCGATAAAACAGAAACAAAAAAAAAAAAAAAAAAAAAAAAAAAAAAAAAAAAAAAAAAAACACGGTCCCTTTTTTGCGATGGCTAGCTGAGAAGCACGACAGTGGTTGTCCAGCTTCGCTACAGTTAGTGGCTGTTCAGCATCTTCAGTGGCTGTTCCACATCGACAGTGGCGCTACAGCGGCTGCTCAGTATCCTGTGTGACGCACGGCAGTGGGGTGCATGCAGCACAGCGGCAGCGACCCTCCGCTTATCGCCGCTATCGGGCACGCAGATGCAACTCCCGCTGCCCCTCCAAACCCCAACATGGGATCGTCCCGAAATCTTTCCATCGCACCGCAGTCGCGATGAGTCAACCCTGAACACCACCTCCGCCGTCACACACCTCATACCACCTCCACCCCTCGCGGCCAGATCATCATGGCTGCCCCGGTACATTCCCATCCCGCTCCCATTGACCCCCCCCCAACCTCGTCCCGCCCCGGTGACTGACGATGGCTTCACAGCGCGGCGTCGTCCCGTCGCTCGAGACGGTGAGGAGCATCCTCGACGCCCCTCCACCACCCTCGGGCAAGAAGCCCAACCTCGTGCCCGTCTACCGCCAGATCAACTCCGACCTCATCACGCCATCCGCCGCCTACCTCAAGGTCTCGGCCCACCACCCCGACTCAGAATACTCCTTCCTCTTCGAGAGCGCTGCCACCGAGCGCGTGGGCCGGTACAGCTTCGTCGGCGCCGGACCCCGAAAGGTCCTCGCCACCGGCCCCGGCTTCGGTCCGTCCTGCGACCCCCTGCCCGCCCTCGAGGCCGAGCTCGCCCAGTACACCGTCGCCCACGTCCCCGGCCTGCAGCTGCCGCCCATGACCGGCGGCGCCATCGGCTACGCCTCGTACGACCTCGTCCAGTACTTCGAGCCCAAGACGGCGCGGCCCATGGAGGACGTGCTGCACATCCCCGAGAGCCTATTCATGCTGTTCGACACCATCGTGGCCTTTGACCGCTTCTACGGCGTCATCAAGGTCATCACCTTCCTGCACGCCCCCGACAGCCCCGCTGACCTCGACGCCGTCTACGAAGCCGGCAGGCGGACCATCGACGAGCTCGTCGACGTCCTCAACGCCCCCGACATCCCCCTCCCCGCGCAGGCGCCCATCCAGCTCGGCCACGAGTACACCTCCAACATCGGCCAGCCCGGCTACGAGGCCCACGTGCGCGCCCTCAAGGAGCACATCGTCAAGGGCGACATCATCCAGGCCGTCCCCTCCCACCGCCTCGCCCGCCCGACCAAGCCCTCTATCCGTCTTGAGCCCAGCTCTTCCGGCTAGCCTCGTCGGCACCGTCAAGGGATACATCGAATTTGTGTCCATCCTCTGTGCGGAGGAACCCTTACGACCAGAGGGGAATATGTTGGGGCGGTTGGCCCATGAGCGCAGCCGAATGCGCTACTGTTTCAAGTCCATGAAGACGGGTCCCAAGCGAGGTTGCTTCACCAAACTTTCAATTTTACAGTCTTGGAAACCTGCTCTGCCATTAGTTCTGGAGCGACGGCCTTGGTGTGGTCCTCCGGTGTCCGCCGGTATTGGCGGTACGCGCGTGGTGGCCGCCTGAGCTGGCATTCACATGTTTCGCTGACCGCGCCGAGCCTAAGTCGTTGCTCGTCAGATTCCTGCTTCAACCGACGTCAATCTTGATGTCGACCCCAGCATGGCTCCAGGTTGACTGGTCATGGTCTTGGATTGAGATTATGCCGCTCTTCGCTTAGTTCGCTTGCCGGACTTGTGGTGTTTGCGTCCTTGGGTGCAGCGATCAATTTCCCGTCCTTCGGCAAGGCTTCTGCAGCTTGCGGTTGCTTTGTGGGATCTGTTGTGTCAGCTTGTAGTATTTACTCCGGTCGATTTGCAACTTGATTGGTGCGATCTTCTAGTTCTTATGGGTGTCCAGAAGTGATTCACAAACTCGGAGTCTTGCCAAGGCGTCGTGGGCTGGCCTTTGCGATTAGCGGCGTCCCAACTGGCTTTATTGGCAATCCTGTGTCGAATAGAATGAGACGGGTTCTTAGTGGCCCTGGAGAGTGAGATAGTGAAGAGCGCACCATGCCTGGTCAAGGGGGACGGCGTGGCGTATCTGCAGGCCGGTGAGTCGCCCTTCCTGTCTTTACATGATGATGAAATGAATTGGGTGCTAACGCGGACAGGTGGCGGCATTCGTCTTCGGACTCGGGACGAGACGGGACGGAGTGGATCGAGACGATGAACAAGCTGGGCCGCCAACATCAACTTGCGTACCACGGGCGGAGGAGCTCTTACTACGAGCAGCAGCAGCAGCAGCAGGGCGGCCCAGGCCGTAGAATTACCAAATTCCCATTCTTCACTTTCCACTGTGGACCCTCACGCGGTGACATGCTCATGACGGCAGGACGGATCCTTATTCATGAGTATCTCGAGTAACTACACCGTCTGCTCCGTGCTGCCCCCCCGTATTACAACATCATTTAGCAGTCTACCATCATCTTCCGATCGCTCGCCACGGTCAAACGCCCGGAACGAAGGACAGACCCGCCGCCAGCCCAGCCGCCCCGCCCAGCACAAACGCCCAGATTGCACGCCGCCAGCACCACGCCGTCCCTGCACGCACGCGCAAACCTCGCTTCTCGGCCACGGCCGCGTCGTCTTCGAACCACGCGCCACCACAGCGCCCGTCTCGGCGTACCGCCCGCACCCAGCCGTACCGCCGGGAACCTCGTTGCCCGGGCCGAGCGTCCCAGACGCTCGGCTTGCGCAGGGGGTCGGCCCCCGCCTGCACGCGGCCCTCGGCGCGGCGTCTCCGTGCGTCGCGGCTCGCGCGCGCGCGATTCGGTCGCCGGGAACTGCGCGCGTCTTCAAGGTCCGCCGGCGTCGCTGGCTGGGCCTCCCACGGCCGCAGCTGCCGCCGACCGGCGAAGTAGAGGGAGATGCTGAGGCCGTCGGCCGCCGCGACCAGGATGGCGAAGCCCGGCGCCCAGAACGCGAAGGGCGCGAGCCGCCAGTACCGGCTCACCGCGTAGCGCGACGTGCAGAGGTTGAGGGCCGCGGCCGAGGCGAAGCCCAGGGCAAGGAGCAGCCAGGCGGAGACCCGCAGGAGCAGCGTAGTCGGCCGGTTGGTGTTGGCGATGGAGGACCGGATGAAGTTGGGGTGGAGCTTGCCGCGGAGAACGGCGTCTGCCTTTTCGAAGGCCGGGAGGAGCGCGGTCGGGTGGGTCGTGTGCGCTGTCGCGTCCATGACGGAGGCGCGGTCCTGGATAGTGAGGTTGAGGTTGCGTGATGCCGAGGCGTCGATGTAGTGTGTGAGAATCTGGGTGATCTCGTCGCGGAAGGGTTGGTGGGCTTGCTCTCGTCAGTACAATCTTTCACCTGGGAAGAACAACAGCAGAGGGCATACGTGGTGACGTCCAGGCTTCGACGGTGCCTGGTGGTGCTGAGGGTCGGGAGAAGTTCGTGGACGGCCTCGACGAGGCGGAGCTCGCAGACCGCAGCGACTCCTTCTCGTCCTTCTCCTCGCCGTCGGCGTCGAGAATGTCGAGGATGTTGCTGACCTTGCTGGCGTTACGCGCCCGTCGGTGGCGGCCGGACATGGCGATGCGGGGTCCCCTCCTCTTGCGTGAGCCGGCCTCGGCCTCGGCCTTTGCGGCGGCGCGGGCCTCGGCGTCGGCGGGATCCCATCGAGGCACGAGGGCGCGCTCGTGAGCATTGAGCTCCGTCCAGCTCTGGACGTAGCCGCAGTACCAAAGGAAGAACTGGAGGGGCTCGGCATTCTGCTCGACATAGACGAGGTAGTCCATGAAATCGCTCAGAGAGCAAGGCTACGCATTGTCAGCCGCAGACCAGCAAGAGGGGGTTGGGCATGTCAACGCACCGGCATGGTGTGGTTTCTCACGACCTGCTCGAACCGTAATGTTGGTGGCAGCCACTTTTTCGCCCTCGCAGCCATTCTGGCGTAGCGGCCGCACATTTTCCTGGATAGGCGGCCGCCAGGGATGGTCCTCCTTGGGGGTCTTGTAGAACTTCAACGACATGATGCCGATATTGTGATTTGAGGGAGCATACGCTCGAGAAAATTATAGATGACGCTCGCCGACGACGAGCCCTGGTGGAGGACGCTCAGACAACGACGATGGACGGCCTAGGAGTGCCTAGGGGCAGACAGAGGGGAGGTAAGGCGTTTAAGTCATGGACAGCTGCCACGGAGATCCGGGGGGGCCAAACCTCGCACTCGCGAGACACGACAGGCAGACACACTTCTTGGGCCGCTGCATCAGCTTCGTCCGAAGGGCTGGCACACCGCCGCCGCCGGGCCCCCAGACCAGCCATGTTGGGCGACGACGGGGCCGAGCGTCGTAGGACGGGCACTCGCTTTCGCCTTTGGTGACAGGCTCAGTCGAGCGGTTGGACGCTTGGCTGCGAAAAGAGTGCTTTCTTGATGGCCGACTTTGTCCCCCCATGATAAGCTCGCAAACGAAGCAGCGATCACATACGAGGGTCCGCGAGAGGGAAACGGTGATGCGCATACCCCATCGCCGAGCCACGATCGCATCGATCCGGGAGCCCACCGCCGCACCATCACCCCATACGACTTAAGAGCAGCGCTATGCCCAGCCCTCGTGGCAACCCCAGTCAGGCAAGGTCCAATCCTTTCGCTCCTGGGTCTTCACCGGCCGGGGGCTCGTGAAGGGTGAGGGAGGGCGCTGATCAAGAAACAGGGTGAGAAGGAAACCGGCAGGCTCGCAGCCTGACCAACGGGATCGCCGAAAACCTTCAACCTCGAACACGACAAAAGCAAAGAGTTCGTTTCGAACCGGGGGCGTCTGGCAGGTGGTGGTCAGTGAGGTGTTCTCCGGATGTGGCACGGACGGAAAGATTTTGTCCATGGCCGGGGGTCACGGGCCCAGTTCATGGGGGAGCTTCTGGTGGTGTTTCAGGGGTGAGGATCCCTGACGACCTGACGTCGCCGTCACGGTGGGTGGTGATGTCGGTAGCTCTGGTTCTTGTCGGTCGTGGCACGTGAGCGTGGCCAGGTCCCGGCTGTCGGCACTCTGATCAGTGGGTTGGATTGCCTGTGAATCGGGCGTAGGGGCGAATGGTCGTCAGCTTAAAGCTATGATAGGCCATGCAGATAGGGTCTGTGTTTGTTGATCGCCATCCAGACACCCATTGCTTGCTTGCTACTGTTACGACGTCGCACTGCCGTGGATCAGGACTTCCTGACGGAGCACGTGTCGGTGAATCCATCAGCGCCCCCCGTTTGATGAGCTGCGTGTGCATGCTGCAGACGAGCCAACTGTGTCGAAAGGCGGCGGTGGGAGAGTTTGGAATAGGCGAATGGCCCGGAGGAACAGCCGAAGGGGGGAGGGGGCGGAGCGTCTGTTCGCGGGCGACGCCTCGCCCTCCTCGTCGTGGTGAAACAGTTTGACCGCCAATACCGCCAGCCTGCTATGGACCACCACCGAGGTCTGGCTCGTTCCTGCGAAGGAGGCTGACGGGCAAGGAAGCTGGTTCTGATCGTGATGATCGTGTTGGCGAATTCGACTTTCAAGTTTCACCACGTTGATGCGTGCGGGTGAGGTGCGGAGAGAGAGATCGCGGGACAGCACGTGACTTGCCTTTTTTCGCTCATATATCTCGCCGTACACTTAGGCATCATGTATGGTCACATTACCGCGCCTTATTCACCCCTGAATCCATCATTACTCAGACACTGGCTCCATCACGACTTCCTTCGCCTCTCCAACCTCACTTGTCGTGATATCACCCAAACTCGGATCGGAGGAGTTCATTTCTCGCTCCCACGAAGGCTTCAGCGGCCCGAGCACAACTCGACAGGTGACGGAGTTCGTTCATATTCAACTGTGCGCAGATACTTTGACAAGATTTGTGAAGGCCGGTTCCTTGATGTCGTCTACCGCACACGGCGTTGGTCTGCCCGCTGCGCGGCCAAGGCGCGTGAGATACGGCCTCACGAGGAGGAGAAGCTCACAACCACCCTCCCAGGAGAATTAGAGCCGGTAATATCCTGCGTCGCATCACTGACACTGGAGGCCGCAAAGTTCGACCCCCCACCGCCTCCGGCTGGGATGGTACCAATGGTGCTCCCGAGCGTCCATACGAGCGAAGCCCCGCTGCCGCCGCCCCTGTAACCGCCGCCACCACCCCCCGAACCGCCAGCACCGATGTCCGGCGAGCTGGGATTAGGCACCCCGTCCCCGCCGTCCATGTTGTTGCCAGCGTTGCCGTTCGCCTGAGCATCAGAGTATCCATCAGTCGTACCCCCGGCGCCAGGGCTGTCAGACGTTCCCGGTTCTCCTCCCCGCGAGATGGAGTAGTAGTTGTCCCGAGAGGCACCCGGCGGCACAAGGTAGCGCGTCACGCCCGGCGTTCCGGCGTTGCCCCGGTTGTCGTCAGACAACTGTTCCTGGGTGGGTGCGCCCTCTCCATTTGAGCTTATCCTGATCGAACCCCCGCCGCCTCCGCCGGCGACGGCAAGCAGTTCGTCAGCCAGGCTCAGGGCGCTTGCTCCGCCGCCTCCGCCGCCTCCGTTCACGGCGTTTCCGCCGTTTCCGTACGCGCTCGTGCCGCGTTGGTTCGTGGCACCCTGGCCACCGGCGATGACCGAGACTGCCTGCCCGGGGGTGACCGCGATGCTTCCGATGACGGACCCCCCGGAGCCTCCTTCGCGTGTGTACTCTCCACCACTACCACCTTCAACCGTGAAACGCATGATCTGAGCGCACTCGGGGACCGTCCACGTGGCCTGGGCGCCCGCCGGCCCATCCGCCGCAAGCGTACTGGTCTCGGAAACTTCGCACGGCGTCGTGGAAGGAGCTGAAGAAGCCGGAGGGGCTGACGACTCGGGAGGAGCGGACGACGCTGGCGGAGCCGAAGAAGCCGGAGGGATTGAGGACTCTGTAGGAGCCGACGAAGCCGGAGGAGCCGACGAAGCAGGAGGAGCTGGAGAAGCAGGAGGGACTGATGACTCGGGGGGAGCTGAAGAGACTGGAGGGGCTGAGGAGACGGGAGGCGCCGACGAGACTGCAGGGCCCGATGACGAGGGAGAATCCGACGAAGCGGGAGGGACAGACGAGACCAGAGGGGGTGACGATGCGGGAGTGGTTGAGGAAGCAGGTGCCGAACTCGGTTCTGGAACAGTCGTGATCACAGTTGCTGTGCAAGACCGCGTGCAGTCTGCAGGCGGTACAATCGTCGTAGGCACGCAGCTCACAGTCCCTGTGCAGGTCTCGAATACAGTCCTGGTCACGTCCGGCGGAGGTGTCGTCGTAGCAGGAGGCGTGGTGATGACCGTCGCAGTGCAAGTTTGCGTACAATCCGAAGGCGGCAGGATGGTCGTAGGCATGCAGCTTGGACCTCCAGTACAGGTTTCGAACACAGTCGTAGTTACGGCGTCCGGCGGAGGCGTCGTTGTGGCAGTAGGGGTGGTGATGACCGTCGCAGTGCAAGGCTTCGTGCAGTCTGCAGGCGGGAAGATTGTCGTAGGCACGCAGCTTGATGTCCCAGTGCACGTCTCAACCACAGTAACGTCCGGCGGGGGGTAAGTGATGACAGTCGCAGTGCAAGGTCGCGTGCAATCCGAAGGTGGAAGAATAGTCGTAGGACCGCAACTTGTAGTGGCTGAACAGCTCTCAAACACTGTTGTGGTTACATCTGGTGGAATGCCAGAGGTGGTGGGGCTAGGCTCCCTAACGGATGAAGGACTGCCTGGGACCGTCGTGATGATCGTCGTAGTACACGGATGTGTACAATCGGGAGGTGGAAAGATAGTTGTAGGCAAACAAGTCTCGTCCCTGGCACAGGACTGGAAGACGGTGGTGGTTATATCAGGAGGTGTTGTGAGCGTAGGTCCAGGGACGCTGGTGATAACGGTCGCGGTACAAGACCTCGTGCAATCGGGAGCGGGAAAGATGGTTGTAGGTGAACAGAGCCCATTCCCAGTGCAAGTCTGGACCACAGTAGTTGTTCCAACTCCCGGAGGGGCAGACGAGGTTAATGTTTGGGTTTTTGTAATGGTGGTAAAGCCAGTGCCCGGTACACCAGGCTCACCCGGCGCACCAGGCGTACCAGGCGTACCAGGAATACCGGGAGTACCAGGAATACCGGGAGTACCAGGCTGATCACCAGGTTCTCCAGGAGTACCAGGCTGGCTACCAGGGGCACCGGGGGCACCGGGAGTATCGGGAGTACTAGGCTGACCAGGTTCTCCAGGAGTGCCGGGCTCACCTGGTGTGACTGGCCTACTAGGAGTACCAGGAGTACCAGGCTGGCCACCAGGGGTACCGGGAGTACCAGGATCACCAGGCGCATCAGGAATACCAGGGGTACCAGGCTGATCAGGGTCTCCAGGAGTGCCAGGAGTGCCAGAAGATCCGTTTTGACCTGGGGTGCCCTGATTGCCATGCTGACCGGGATTCTCGAGACTCTCGGTCTTCTCAGGGCCACGAGTAGCGGTGTTGGTTCTGATATCGAATGTTAGATGTTATTCAGTTTTTACCACCTCAAACACTCACATGGTGCTTGTGAAGGTCGAAGTGACCCCTTCACAGATAATCTCGTACGGCTGGAGCTCAATGATGCGGACACCATTGTCACAGTCATGAACGTCGATTTGAGCGAAGTCTGGTCGCAGCAAGCCGAAGGCTGCGCCGCTCCAGATAAGCGGCCAGGGTCGCATGTTGAAGCGGTAGAGGTAGAAGAGCTCTTCGACGGGAAGATCTTTGAATGAGGTCTTGAGAAAATGTGGATGGTAATGATGAGATGAGATGCTAATTTGGTAGACTGACTTCTGGGTTGAGTGTGACAATATATATACACAATATCATATCACGCCAAATCCTTTTCCGGTCTCGAAGAAGGGGCCAACATTGTGAGGGGGAGAAACCAGGCCATGATCCCATGTTACCTCGTACTGGGTCTCCGATTGTTAACCTTCCCGAAAGCATCGAAGAAGGATTCGCCTCGTAAGCTGAATTACGAGATATATATCAAACGTTTAGATGAAGACGACACTTCATACCAAGCCATTTCCGGAAAGAGACGTGAGTCGATCAAAGTAGTGTGAACAAATGAAGGTTGACAACGTACATTCGAAGATAATCCTCCGTGGGTCCCAGACGGAGGAGACTCTCGAGGCGAAAGGTGAGCGACGCCCCAATCATGTTGACAAATATCATGGATCGAGGGAGAACTAAGGGGCATCATCAGTCGTTTAGAGCGGAAGATCCACCGCGATGGATGGAATCTCCGCGGACCAAAGCCTCAGACATCGGGCCTCGTATCAGCCTCTATAATGTCCAATATTTGGCTGCTTTCGGGCTCACAACACCGAATGTGTCCACCAACATCAGCTTCTGGCTCGATAACTTCGAGTCAGAGTGATCCGTCGCTATCTCTTGCCCAGTCCGGAGTGTAATATCTGCCGCATTTTGTTCGCCTCCAAAAAAGGCTTTCGGAACTTGCCACAGGAACAAGTCATGTACAAGACTCCTGCACCGGAGCATCCATACGCCTTTGTGTCAGGGGGACTGAAGATGCTAACCTAGAGCAGAGTGGCCGGATCATGTCCCACTGGGAGAAGGTTCTGCATGCAACAGTCTGTGACTTGACACAAATCCTGAGCCGTGGTTTGTGTCACGGGAGGTTTATTTCCAACTATAAAGCAGAGCAACTTTACTCCGCACGTTTCCTTTCCACGATGATATTCTAGGCACTCATCACCATCCGTCGCATCGTCGAGCCCCTTAACAATATCTATCCATCTCTCACTCTCTTAATCCTCTCCAACGCTGAAAATGAGGTCTCTCATGGCCCTTACATTTCTCTCGCTTCTCTCAAAGAGCCTTGCGGAAGATGTTTCCGAGGCTCCAAGCTGCGCTGTCTCCCAGCACCTGCTTCCTGTCATCACACTACACTCCTGTGCTGGAGACAGTAGCTCGACGAAGACTGTCTTAACGCCGGGCCATACTCAACTTCCAGGCCCCGAGGCCAACGCTCCAAGCACTACTTCAGGCGCTTACCCTGGCACTCCAGAAGTCGGCAAGCCTGAAAACGGACCGGGTAACCAGGGCCACCCCGAGCCAGACCCTCTTGATTCAGCACCGGGAGCTTCTAGCACCGATATTTCAGGGCCTGCTCAGCCTAGCACCAATGATCCTGCGATTGTGCCCGGCAGTTCGGCGACGCCGGACACTGTTCCAGTTGCCGATGCCGGCATGGTATCCTACGACATGATGTTGCTCGGCATTGCCGGCGTCATTCCTCTGGCGGTGGTATGGCTTTGAGACAGGGATCTCGACGGACTCGGCTACTGGGTTGAAAAGGACACAGCCATGCATGACTGCCGGGGCCGGCTCAGCTCGATCTAGGACCCGCACAGGGTGCTGTGTGCTCTTATGTTGGAGCACAGGAGATAGGTGTACACGATTCAGATGGAACAGAGACAAAGTTGACTCACAAGCTCTTAAGTTCTTTCCATCATCACTTATAACATTTGAGAATGACTCGATTTTGGCTCGTTTATCAGTTGTCAAATTCCAGAATGCCGCGAACCCCCAATGTCTGGAAAATTCCCATCAGTGATGAAACATAAGGTACTCAGCTGGCTTGTCGATCACATTTTGCCGAGCTGTGCTTACGCCAAGTTGTGGATCTATCTCACTAACCCTAAGGTAAGATAGGTACCCTAGGTAGTTTCGCCAAACGCGGCTCATAACAGCAAATTGCCAGCGAGCCTGAGGGGCCGTGAACCAGGGTCATGGTCGCGGAGTTAAGCTCCCTAGAATGTACATTTGATCATCTGTAGTACAGAGTCCAGATGATGGTCTAAGCCATGTGAGAAGATTTCCCGAGAGGCGCAACCGCGATGGTAGGCTTTGTGTCCGGCAAGGCATCCCTCGACTTCGGTCGGATAGGACTCGTACCTCTCACACTGTAAAAACAACCACATTGCGATCCGCCTTTAACCATCTCCGATGATCCGAGACGGCTTCTACCACAGAGCATAGTGTTCAGCCAGTAATGATCTGTAACGATTTTGTCTAGAAGTCAGGGCACAGAGCTCGAGTCTTTCTGAGAGGAAATAGAGAATCATTTTGTGACGCACTGGTGCTACTAGGACGAACGCGACAAAAACCTCCCATTGCCGTCATGCACTTTCTGAGTCTGCTTACTTCATCCGGCGAAGCAGTAGCCGCTGGATCGTCTGATAGGTAGTTTAGACGAATCAGGTCTAACATCACAAGCCTCGGCAGATGTGCGAGCTTCGAAATCCTGATTCCTCATGAAGAACCAGACGCTGAAGATCCCTCACGGTAAGAAGGCACCGACTTTCGTCTCCAGCTGATCGCTACGATAGGTATTCGCCTCCTTTCTTCAGTCTAGACCTGCCCAGTATCACCCATAGATTTTCAAACTAACGCATCTCATGATGTCACTCAACTGCTCGGTCAATATTTGAGAGAATGACAGGAAGGAAGTGGATGAGCGGTATCTCGACGAGGCGCAGGGTTCACTGTGAGATAAGTCTGGGTGGCTTTGCTCTCCTACAACACAGATTTAGGGCTAAAGCAGCGTCCCACACCCTGTCAGCAGGACGCGGTAGCTCGTTACATCGCGTCGATAACTCCCGGGTCGACCGGGTTCGATCCATTTACGGTTCTCCGGTAAGCGACGTCCTTTCATCCTTGCCCTTCACCTGCCGATCATGCCTGGTTTCGAACATCGACTGCAAAGACAGGGTATGATTTGTCAAACAAATGTTCGTCCTAGCGCACCGCTGAGCTGAGACATCTCGCTTCCGAAACTGTGGAAGGATCATTGATAGCGTCGAGCTGCACGGCAGATACGAGGTAGGAAAACCACGCCATCGCTGGTGGGTAAGTGCCTCCCAAAACATTCATGAGCTCAGAAGTGACCCAATAAGGGCATCACCGTCTCTCTGAGGCATCCTCGTAGAGGGACCGCATTTTCGCAGCTTGCTGAGGGCTCACTTACATTTCTTGCTCCTAGAAGTTGTTGGGGTATTTGCAAAGGCCCTGTATGAGGTAGACCAGACCATACGATACTTCCACTGATCACTCTAGTAATCGGCCTTTTCGGAGAGATTGTCAATACGACAAGGATGTCGAATAACCATGGCAGTAGCGTGTGTTCGCTGACCGCTGACATGGCCGGTGCGTGACACGGCAGATGGACAGTCAGGACGTCAAATGCCTACTTCGGATCACCACAGGTGCCGAGCTCTGAGAACTTACATCAATTGAGTCCGATTATCCCGCTATTGATGCTGAGTGACGACCCAGCTAAAAGAAGTAAGGCTCTAGCCACTGAATGGGCTTGTCCGAATGCAATGGCTAAGATCGGAAATTCAGGGATGTCTGTTATCCAAATTGAGCGAGAAAGAGTCCGGCACCTCAGCTCCCCCGCCCTCCCCCCCTTGCCTCAGCGTTGCTGCCTAGCGTTCCGTGTCTGGGGACTGAAATATAGGTATGCGGCACATCATCAGTGCTGGGAATTCCACCATGGGGAGCGCCGATGGTGTCTGAGCTTGTTCGGTGATCTATCTTTTATCAACCCAGGCAGCCAGGTATGGGTTATCGCTTTCTTTTGATGCTTACAATGTGATGGAAAGATGAATCCCGATTGACATCGCACTACGTCTTGACATCTCATGAGCTGAATGTTTTTGATGACGCGCCTGACAGTGCTCATCGAGCCTAGGCATTTCTTGGTCACTGCCGATTCCCGAGAGGCAGCTTCGTTCTGGGAACAGTGTCGGGGTTACAGGGTTCCCATGTCTCTGGAACCCCCCTTGTCTCCGCTGGAATCATCGGGGTCCTTCCTTCACTGATCGCTTTTACCCCTTCCGGCCATTCCGTCCTTTTGAGGCATGAGAACACCTGAAAGCAGACTCATTCTGAGGCTTAGTGCCCAAGATGAGCCCAATAGATAAACATTCCGACAAGGGGGCCTTCTAGCGCCCCTTGTATACAGGACGCATCAATGATGCTCGAGTTCAAGCCTGGTCGAGTCGCCGAGCCACTCATATTTGGACAGGAGTTCGGCTGGCTATCGATAGAATGTGCTTCGTCCAGAAGGGTACCAGTTTTTCTTGCTTGGAGGACACTGACGCTTATTATCGACATCGATATCCTCTTCAGGCAGATATTTCTGCCGCCATGGCTTCCGGAATACTATTTCGACCCGCACCGTTGCTTCATGGGCCATTATCTGAATGATCTTGCGATATGAGGTGAGCATCCAGAGAGACTCAAAGAGGACTGCGTGAGACATAAGCACCAGTTCTGGTTGAGTATCGTACGATGGCCGTCACTGAACACCGTCAGGGCTACGCGTCAACAGCGTACCACTGCTTGGGCTGGCGCTAAGGTGCTCCCAGTCTAACACCGCTCCTAAAACCACATCAGACTCAACAAACGACAAGCACTGGTGTATCGTCCATGCGCCGCAAAGCAGGCATCGACACTCCCGCCCCCTCCATTTCGATTCCCACCTGTTCGAACTGACCGACTCGAGTAGTATCCGACACACATACGATCCAGATCCACGATCAAACCACACGACCAGTCGCGAAATGCCTGTCTTTAAGCCCAATATCATCACCAAGGAGAGTAGGAGGCTCTGGCTACAGAGGGCTGGGTTCAGCATGAAAGACAGCAGCAAGTTCCATGGCAAGGAGGTATCGGAAGGACTACAACATCGTCGCCATCTCTCTTTTGAGAGACGGACGAGTTTGTCGCCGACACCAACCTTGCCGCCAAACGCGCCCAGGACTGTGACTAGCTCGAGACGCTGCTTGCGGAACAACGCGAGAATCAGTGAAAAGAACTGGAGAATTGACCACGACGTCGCCAGGGATCGGTAACATAATTTCGATGACTCCTGAGATCGGTTAGATCAAGATCTTGATGCCGTGAGTGGACTTGTAGGCCTGTAGAAGTGCCTCGAGCTTGTCGACTTGATGTACAGTCTGGGACACGGAGCGGCCGTGTGCCTCGTCCTCTTGCCACAGAGCTACCCCTCACCATCCTGGTCTAAATGGCCTAAGGCCATGATGGCTTTTGTTTGGGGAAAAGCTCCTCGGAGGATATAAATGGAGGATTTTCGATAAGCGGCAGCCCAATCCCAAGCAGATGGATACTGGGTGGACCCTTTTATGATTACGCAAGTGCGCCGAAATGACACGTTGCTTACGTATGCCTCCTTAAGAGCAAGGTGCATGTGAGGCCCCGTTGTCCATCATTAGTTTGTTGTTCCGTGTCAAGGAATGGAGCGCGCGGAGGTGAATAGTAATCTCACCAGCCTGTGGCCATGTTTTTGCTTGCCGTCTGACCATTCTTCCCCCCGCGGAGGGATGCGACATTCCGCGGACTTCCGAACATGGCTACATCCGAACAGAACTCAAAACGACGCAAGCTGCAGTAACTGACATATTCACATCAGCCAGTAAGCAATAGGCTACGAGTGTAGCGTTCATTGTATACTCCGATGCGCCATATAAACACGCGATCCTGTCACAATCCGCTGATGGTGCCATCCAAGTCGCGTTTCATTCATTTGCCCCGCCACCATGTCGTCCGCTCCTAAACTGACAGCCACCGAGCACTTCAACAAGAACGCGGAAAAGTACGAGGCTGCCACTGGCGGAGGTACCCGCGAACTCGGGCAGCATGCCATCTCTCTCATCGCGGGCCTGAAGCCCCTGACGTCCGAGTCCAAGGTCCTCGACAACGCGTGCGGCACCGGCGTCGTGACCGACATCATCCTTCAGTCCGGCATTCAGCCTGAGATCCACGCCGTCGACGGCGCAGAGAGCATGGTCAGCATCGCCAGGGGCCGGTTCTCCTCACACCCCAACGTCCACGCGGGCGTCATGACCGGCGAGGACCTCTCCTTCTCCGACGACACCTTCACCCACTCCATCACGAACCTCGGGCTCATGTTCTTCACCGACCCCGACAAGGGCGCGCGAGAGATCGCACGCACACTTCACCCCGATGGAGTGGCCGTCATCACGGGCTGGGCGATGCTGGGACACATCAAGATCATTCAGGAGGTTCAGGCGCAGATTCGCCCCGACGAAACACCTCTCAAGCCGCCTTTCCCCGACATCTGGCTCAATCCCGAGCATATCAAGGCCGTGCTGTCGGGTGCCGGGCTTGACGTGCAAACCAGCACTGCGATTGACGTGCACTTGGGCGGCGAGACGACCGACGGGATCGCTGACATTCTGATCCAGGGGTTCGGCTCGAAGGCTTTTGAGTCGTGGAGCGAGGAGGAAAAGGACAAGGTCACTGTGGTGATGAAGAAGCTTGTGCGGGAGCGGGCTGTTCCTTTTACCAGGCCCTCGGGTTCGGGCGTCGGTATCAAGCTGACGGGGACTATCATTGTTGTGCGTAAGGGATCTGGGCGTCCACCAGCAGTATGAGTTTTTCCATGATTAGAGAAGTTTCTTCAATACCGCCACAACTCGATTTGACAGTCTGTACGACATAGCAAAGCTTAGCCGGCGTCTATGCTGATACGAGGTGCTCAGAAGCTCAATTGGGCTTCAGGAGATGTGATCCCTCATGACTAAAAGTTTCACGGCCTACAGTATTCGAACGAGGAGAATATGTCGAGTCGGTGGCAACACTTCCACCAGGCTATCGATCTAGAGCTTATCATCGGATACAATATTACCGGTTTGCCTTTCCCTACCTTCTCGACCAGGCAAATATATTGAGGTAGGACATTTTGGCCACTGATCACGTCGTCCTAGCGTTTCCTCTCAGGCCAGAGAATTGTATTTCAAGATCAATCAATAACGTCTATTTCATACAAACGGTTACTCATAACTTAATCATTTTAGCTACTGCTAAGAAAGTACTATATTGGAAGCTTATACCGAATTTCGTCTAGTCCTAGTTATTTGGAGAGTAGAGAGCAGACGTAGGATCTACAAGAATTAATGAGGGTGAGAGAATCACAAGGGCTCTGCCTACATAAGCAGTGTGATCTCAATTGCAAGAACTTACTGATAGTCCCTGGATTGTTAGATCTTTGTGTCTATTGCCGCAGGGGTAAGTTGGCGCGCCCTATTACACCAAGAAGCTCCCCAGATGGCAAGCCACGTGGTCGACCACGACGAAGTGACAATCATGGCTACGAGGTGAGCGATGTTGAAAACTTGGACATGAGGAGAGCAAGTTTCGCTTACTGACACATATCCGAGTATAGTGTCGGGGTGTAGTACACAAATGCATTGATGCCGCTGCCTGTTGTCAAAGACAGCGAGCTTTCTTTACACGAGGAGAGTATCTTGAAGGCAACCTCACCGCCCGGGGGAGCGAATGCCGTGGATCATGAAGGAGACTACAATGCCTCTAACAATGGAGATGGATTCAAGGTAAAGTACGGTACCGCGGATGCTGGGTGGTGTAACGAAGAATTAGAATAGAGCTCTCTTCCGGAACTATCAACGTCTACCAGTACACTCGTAAAGTTGGGCCCGTCATGCTGCGAGAGCTGCACTCACCCATGGTCTAAGTTACAACGCCAATGCTGCTAATGGTACTCCCTATGGCGAGGACGGTTTATGGGTTGGCCGTAGTCTTTATAATCGCTACGACGTTGAAGATTACGATAATCACGGCTATGGCCCGCTTGCGAGAAGTTTTGTCCGCCAGTGTCGGCATGGGCAGGCAACCGATGAAGGCGCCAAGCTCAATAATTCCCGTCACGAATCCCTTGCCGAAGGAATTCATAGCCTCGAGAAGATGGCATAAGACTGTGGCATGACAATGATAATCGAGGTGACGCCCAAGTCATAGCCAAAGAAAAGCCTCCCATAGATGCCAGAGCGGCAGTGTCAGAACGAACCGGGAACATTGTTGATTGTGGTTCATGTTTTACATGGAGCTCCATTGTGCTTTCTGATATTGAGACTGCCTGCTCATACTGCCTGCTCCTGGCCGCGAGGCTGTGTGGAAATATTAAACCATACTGTTGAACCTCGATAATCTTGCCATCTAGCCATCCTGCCATCCGTTACGCCCCTGGCAGAACACCTGGCACACCTACGTCTCGATCGACAGCGCCTTGACGCCCACCAGCCTCCCCTCCTTGCCCTCCCCGTCCGCCGTCAAGACCCAGTACTCAAACCTCGACCCTCCCCTCGCAATCTTGTACACCCGCACGTCGTTCCCCTTGCTCGCCTCCGTGACCGCCTCGATCAGCTCCTTGTACTCGCCCTGCGCATCCCAGTCGATCGGGTCGAGGATCTCCACGTCTGCCTCCTTCGGCTCCGGGTGCTGCACCAGCTCCGCGAATTGCACTGCGCCCGTTAGCATGAGCATTCCCTACGTCGGCCAGCCGGATCACTCACCCTCGTCGGGCAGGCCCTTCGCCCACGCCAGCGCCACGCCCTCGAACGGCTCGTCCGCCTCGGACGCGTAGAACTTGTCCCCGCCCTGGAGCTGCGCCGCGATCGCCCGCGGCACCTCGACGCCCTGGTCCCGCGCCTTGAGCTGCGCGCCGGCGCCGCTCGTCTTGGACTGCGCGCGGCCGGCGCTGGGGTCCTCGTTCGCCTTGTCGAGGAAGGCCATGTAGTCGCTGTCGGAGGCCATCGTGTGGCGTGTGCTCGCGCGGAGGAGGAGCGGCGAGGTCGTCGTGGACAGCTGTCGGCGGGCTCGGACGCTGGTGGTGTCTGCGGTGCGGAGAGCAGAGACTGTTCCTGGTGCGGTCGTCTTAGTTCGGAGTGAGGGGAGGAATCGGATGGTGCGGATTGATGTCTTCATTCGTGTGACGCAGAGAGGTGAAGTGGCAGAAGAGGGGAGCATGGAACGGAACATGATGGTGCAGCAGGGAGCCGGTAGCTGGAGCGAGGTAGGAATGACGCAACCTCCTCCCACTGGCCCAGATCGTCGAGCGACACCACTGGCGGGCGCGACCCACACTGACAAACCTTGGTTCACTGATAACCATATCTTCTAGACCGGTGCGGGCACATTTATCACGACCATATCACACATCACGCACGTCCAGGCACAGCATTATTCATGGGATATCATTCCTTTCTTCGTTCTTGGGTTCGTGGCTCCTCAAGTCAACCGTTTTGAAGTCCCCAAACCATCCCGATAAGCGCGAGAAAGAACCCTCGACACCGTTGCAATGACCCAGATACAAGAAAACCAGACGGCATTTTTACGCAGCGACGAGGTCCTTCTTGAGAGTACCCTGGTACTGCTTCTTCTCCGCGGGCGTCTGGAAGGCGCCGTGTCCGAACTCGGACGAGGTGTCGATCCACTTGAGCGCGATCTTCTCGTTGGAGCGGCGCGAGGTGTGGACGAACATGGACTTGCGGAGAGTGACAACGCGCTTCTTGGGGCCGGGGATGGAGCCCTTGACCATGACGAAGTCGTTGTTGATCTCGCCGTAGCGGACGAAGCCACCGAGGCTGTCAAGATGTTAGCAGGTGAAAACTCAGCACGGTCAGTTCGGAGCGGTGTGACGTACGGAGTGATGACCTTCTTGGTGACGTCGAGCTCGGTGGAGGCGCTGTCCTCAGCGCCGGCCTTGCCGATACGGTAAACCTTGTGGTTGACCGAGGTACGGTGGTGGTAACCCATCTGACCGGCACGGGCGACGGTCCACTGGACGTGGGACGGGTGCCAGGCACCGATACAGGCGACCTTACGCAGACCCTTGTGGGTCTTGCGCGGCAGCTTCTTGGTGCCCCAACGGGAGGTGACACCGTTGAAACCCTTACCCCTGGTGACGGCGATGACGTCGATCATCTCGTCCTGCTCGAAGACGGAGTCGATGGACACCTCCTTCTCGAAGAGACCGTAGCCGAAGTCGACCTTGTCGGTGACGGAGCCGCCGTTGACCTGGATCTCCATAAGGTGGGCCTTCTTCTGCTTGAGGGGCGTCTTGCGGATCTGGGTGTGGGCGAGGACACGGACGACGGAGCAGTACTTCTTGATGCGCTCGATCTCGCGGGTGATGGAAGAACCGCTGGACTCGGAGTGCTTCTTGGCGTACTTGGTGAAGGCCTTCTTCTTGGACTTGTACCAGTTCTTGTAGAACCGGCGGCGGACCTCGTCGCTCAGGTGCTCAGCCCAGACAGTGGCGAGCGAGCGCAGACCGCGGGGAGTCTCGATGTAGCCCACGAGACCAACAACGACCATCTAGAAGATGTTAGCCATAGGCACTCAAGCCAAGCGGGCTGCGTTGCTCGTACAGGGGGGGTATCAATGATGGACACGGCCTCGACGACCTCCTTCTTGTGGGCCTTCGCGCCGGGACGGTCGAGGTCGCGGACGATGGTGGTCATGCCAGCCTTGTAGCCCATGGTGGCCGTCAGGTGGACGGGCTTCTTGGGGTCATCCTTGGGGAAGCTGCGCAGAGTCCAAAATGTCAGACTTGATTTTTCTCTCCCAGAGGATGGACCGGCCACTCCTCCGCCGGCGAAGGAGCGCTCTTCTTTTTGCAACTTACGACTTGACCTTTCCGCGGTGACGGGCAGCACGCTTGCGCGGCAGGTACGCCAGCGAACCGTGACGGGGAGCCTCGTACTTTCGGTGAGACATGTTGGGCGACTGATCTCGAGGGTCGTGAGGGTGATCAATCGGAGAGGTATGAGGAAGGAGGTGCCTCGAAAGTGGTTCGCAGAAAACGACTAGATGGGCGGGCGGCCACAGCGAGAAAAAAAGCCCTAGATTGACCCACTCTGGAGTTTTGCTGCTGTGGTCTGGTGCTTGGTGCACTCGATTGGCGGCTGCTCCAGGTACCCTAGTCACGTGAGGACCCACCTTCGACGGAGAAGCGGAGCCCTTTGGGAACCAGCCAAAATGAGAGTTGCACTAGCGGGCCTTCAATAATGCACGTGACCTGACAACTCTCCTCTCCCTCTCCGTGTCCTCCTAAACAATTGATGAAGGTGCCCCCTTATGGCGTACGGACAATTCAATGGATTCAATGTCTAGGCACATAGCAATCGGTGTAGGACGGTGCATCTTCAAGTTATGTTCATTCGTAAACTACCAAAGCAAGCCGTCTTGCGCCGAATCCTCGTCAAACGAAAGCCTTCTCGAGAGAGCTGGTCTGTAAAGATGAAGTGGTATACAAGGCAACGAAAGGGGATCAGTACGGAAACAGACAAAGGAAAACGCCGGACGGCCAGCTCGTTGTTCAACCCTTCCACTTAGGTGGATTCGACCTTGGGCTGAGGTCCCATCAGGCCATTCACATTACCGCTCGCGGGCGGCTTCGCCTCTCCCGCAGCCGGCGCCGGGCCTGAACCATTCGTCGTCGCAATTGGGGCCTTCTTCTCATCCTCGCCACTGTCATCATAATCTTCGTCAACGTCCATCTTGCGAGCAGCCCGCTCGGGCTCGCTAGGAGCGGCCGGGCGCGCAGGAGGAGCCTGCTCGGGGGCTGGCCTCTCCTCGGCAGGAGGGTACTCCTTCGCCGGAGGGGCCGGCGGCGCATTCTGGACCGGGCTCTCGTGGACCACACTCTGCATGGGCGCAGCTGAGGCCTGCATGGGTGGCAGGTGGTTCGAAGACAGAGGCTGACCTGGCGGGTGGTGGGCTGCATCCGAAGGATGGTACCCATCGCTCGGGGGCTGGCGCTGCTGCTCTTCGGCTCTGCGCATATCGTCTTGCCTCCGTTGGTCATCGGCCCTGCGCTGGTCATCGGCCCTGCGCTGGTCATCAGCCCTGCGCTGATCATCGGCCCTGCGTTGGTCGTCCATGCGACGCTGGTCATCGAAGCGGCGAGCTTCAGACGAGTTCCGCCTGTATGGCTCTCGAGGACCCGGGGGAGTGGAGGGCCGGCGGGGGCGCACATCGTCAAGACGCGCCCTGTTCTCGTCATTAGCGGGCCGCTTGTGGGTCGACTCCTCTTCCCACTCGCGCATGCGCTTGGGTCCCACTGATGCCGGCCGGTCGTGCTCGCCTCGCTGCTGCACCGGTTCAGCTGACTTGGGAGCCGACGGTTGCTGCTGGGGACCCTCCAGCGGCGTTCCCGGGCCTTCGGGGTGATGGCCGTAGGGCGGAGGAGGGGGAGGCTGATGCTGCGGGTAAGCCGACTTTGGCGACGGCATCCGGTTCTCATGAACAGGTCGCTCTCCGGGCCTGGGGCTGTTGGTGCCGCGGAAAGGCGGCTGGCCTGGCGGGGGACCCCCGTTGGGACCGGGGTTCATCGATGGCATCTGCGCAGAGGAAGGCGTGGGGACGTAGTTGGGGTTCGGCACGCGCGGCTGTGAGGAAGGAGCCTGATGAGACTGAGGAGGAGGAGGAGGAGGGCCGGATGCATAGTGACCCGGCGGAGGAGGGGTCGGACCCCTACGGACCGAGCTGGGACGGCTGGACTCGGGGTATTGGGGACGCGCATGCTGATCCTGGCGGGGAGGACTCGGTTGGCGGAGAGGCGGCGCCGGACCGCGGAAAGGCTCTCCCCGTTGATCGAAGGGGTTACCGGGTTGAGGAGGAGGGTTGATATCGGCCAGTCGGCCCCAGGCGTGCTGACCAGGACCGCCCGCGGGCGGGGGCGGCTGGGGAGGAAGCTGCTGCTGCTGCTGCTGCTGAGGTCCCGAGCCTCCCCACTGAGGTGCCGGCGGGCCGACCTGGTAAGACGCCGGGTGAACATCCGAAGGCTGAGGTGCGCTAGGAATCGGCGCTCCGTTGGCGGTACCGTTGCGCAAGAGTTGCAGTCGCGCCTTGATGTGCGGGTTGTTGGGGTCGAGCTCCGCAGCACGTTGGTAGGCATCCAGCGCGTCGCTGATCTGGTTGTTGCAAGACTCGTACTGCCGAACTGGTGAGTCAAGGCAATACAATGCTGGGATATACAGTAACTTACCAGAGTTCCGAGATCGTACCAGACCTCCGAGATGAAGGGGTTGAGGCGAATGGCACGCGAGTAAGCGTCAAGCGCATCCCTGTACTGGTTGATCTGGTAGTAGAGAACGCCGATGGAGCACCAGAAGGTCGGGTTTCGGCCATCGCGGTAGACAGCCTGCTGGTAGGCCTCGTATGCCTTGGGGTATTTTTGCTGAGACATGTAGCATCGGCCAAGAAGATACCAACTCTGGGCGTCGTTCTGGTCGGCCGCGACGGATTTCTCCAGGTATTCAATGGCCCGCTCCTGCGCCGAGAACAAGGTGCTCTGCTGGTGGTGAAGCCAGCCTAGCTGCTGCAGAACCTTGGCGTGGCTCGGATCGCGCTCCAGGACGCGCTGGTAAGCAGCCTGCGCGCTTTCGTACTGTTTGCACCAGGTCAGTAGAGCTCCAGTAAGGTAGGGGCAGCATCGTGACATACATCCTTCTGCTGTTCGTGAACATGGCCGATCTGGAAAAGAATGTCCTCCTCGCTTAGCGGGGATGGTGGTGAAGACACGATGTACTTGAAGCACTATCTCGGTATTAGCTCGGTGTCCCAAGGTAGGGAGAGGGAGAGTAAGGGGGTGGGAAGAGCGGGATGCATACCTCGAGACTTGGGCCGTACTTCTGCTGCTGCTTGTAGATTATGCCGAGGCGGAAGTAGATCTCGTTGGCCTTCTCGAAGGCAGGGTCCATCTGCATGACCTGGGAAAAGGCCTCTTCGGCGTGCTCCAGGGAACCATATCTGTCGTACAAGATGCCGATGCCATACCAGAGTCGGGGCTCCTGAAAAGAGAGGTCAGCATGGAACAACGGCGAAAGGGAGGCGAAGCGACTGACCTTGGGGTTGCGGAGATTGACGAGAGCATTCTGGTACGCGCTATATGCCTGCTGCAAGTCGTCCATCATAAGGTAGCAATGGCCTGTGTCCTGCGCATTAGCAAATCGGAAGTTCGAGGCGGCGGCAGGTTGGATGCGACGTACCAAGACTGCCCCAGGCTTCGCCGTTATGCGCGTCGATCTTGAGAACAGCCTGCAGATATTCGACGGCTTTTGCGAAGTGCTCCCGCGTTCGCAGAATCAAGCTGATGGCGTTCATGGCTTGGATGGACTGGGAGTTCGCTCGCAATGCGGCCTCGTAGGCGAGGATGGCCTCGTCGAGATCACCGAGCGCTTCGCAGCAGCTGCCTGTGATGAGAGTCAGTGCATGGCCGGTCGTCAGGGGTTGATGGAGGTCTACATACCGACTTGCATCCACATGGCTTCGATGACGAAGGAAGCTTGGCGCGATGGCGCAAAACCCTGGCCTTGCTGTGGAGGGCCCGAGGGCGGCGCAGGTCCGGGAGGGCCATGTTGCGCCTGCATCGCCATTGTCGGCGACGGGTGGTGGTTGGCCATGGTCGAGTCTGTGTCAAGGACTGTAGGTCGCGTGCGGTGTGAGACGGCTCGGTCGTCCCACTAGAGCAGTCGTGGCGAAACTATCGCGACGACGACGACGTGGCAGTGATGTACGGGCCGGCAGCGCGACCGCGATGTCTACCGCGATCTATGCTCGAGAGAAGGGAGGGAGCTGCGATCCGTCGAGTCTGCGCGGGCGAGATGGACGGGAGGCGTCCTTGGGTGACTGTTCCCGGAAGAGTTGCCTGTGGTTCTGGCAGACCATCCACCGAGCAGGAGCTCCGATGAGGTCGGACGAGAAGACCGCGACGAAGGCTGGGGAAAATAAATCGTGACAGCTGTCAGGAATTGATCCACGGCGTGCCGGTTCCCCTTGGTCGCGATGACAGGAGGGGAGGGAGAGGCACGGAAGGGGGAAGACGAATGGCGGTCGAGGAGGTCGTGGTCGTTCTACAGACGAGAAGATGCGTTCCAGGCCAGGTTCGAGTTGGCGACAGGAAGAAATTGGGGGGAAGCCGCGCAGCGTTCTTTGGGAGCGAAGGGGAAAGGGATGGGTTAGGTGAGTTTGCGCTGACCTCCTCCCGGTAATTCCACGGCGGGCGTTTAGGAAGTGCGGGTCTTAGGAATGGACAGGGGTCGTGGGTGTGGAGGTCGTGGCTGGGATGACGGATCCAGCGATTCCAGCCCCCCCCCCCCTCCCCTCTCTCTCTCTCCACCCCCCCTGTCCGTCTTCCCCTCGACGCCTGGTGGCCTGTCCGCCTCCCGTCCGTCTGCCAATCTGTAAAGAAGATAGGTACATGACACAAGTACCCTCCACGGCTCAAGCCCCGGGCGCTCCCCCCCTCCGATGGTCAAGCCCCCAAGCCTCCCAAGCCTCCAAAGCCCCTGGACAGCTGGGCCTGGGGGAACAGGGCATCCGCTGCCCGCCCACCCGCTCCGTTGCTTGCCCTGGTTGCCTTACTATTTGCCTAGCCCCCCCCCCCTGCTGCCTTTTTGCAGTACCCTCAGCCCAGCCCACAGCGCGCGGCAGGCGGCGAAGAAGTACCTCGCCCCCCAGCGCATACACAACCCTCGGCCTGCCGATCGATCCTTTGCTTTTCTCTGACCTCATTGCGGACGAGACGCGGCCCCCGGGCGAGCGGTGCAAAGGCTCCAGAGGCCACAAGGAACCAGCTGCACCTGAGATCAAGCTCAAGCTCAAGGATAAGCAATCTTTGATCTGCAGGCCGCCGCACGCACTTGGGACGTTGCTTCGTTTGGGCGCAGCCCACAATGTGCCTCTTGTTGGGCCAGAGCCTTCAAGCGTAGACATGGAGCTGTTGGCATGATGAAATAGAGGTAGGAAGGGGATGAGAGAGAAGCAGGCTGCAGTGGAAGATGCATCGTACATGTTCATACATCTACCCAGATGAAAGTTCGTTTGCAGATTTGTCCCCCAACGTGACGCGGAGAGGCACGCCATAACGGTACAAGCCGCATTGGCAGCGTGGATGGGGAAGGCTGAGATGCGAGATGCAACCTCGTAATAAGGTACCTCAGGCATGGATATCTCCGTCTACTAATTCCCAGCCGCCGCTTCCTCTCCTACAGAAACCCTGAAAAGCAGGGCATCCTCGGCTCGGACGATACAAGCCACCGGTACAGCTACCACCGTACGAGCAGGGGGGGGCATGATCCTGCTGCTAAATTACCTAACCTTAGTAATAAAGCATTCTGGGGCAAGCAGGGCAGATTGTTTCGCCGCTAGACAGCTCTTGGGGGAATTACCCACGTGTTTGCCCATCACTCATCAGTCTCGTCTGCCGTCGGAGAGAGCGAAGCCCCGTCATGTTTTGATCTTGTGAGTGGATTTTCGCGGGACACATGGAAGACCTACCGACTCTAATGCGAGTATGCCGCCTCACTGGTCCTAATTTTCTCTTCCGACGACGGACAGCCTATCTGCCTCATAAAAAAAAATGCCAGATATTTGCTCAGGGCGTAGATAGATAGGCATCGTCAGCCTCGGCGAGAAGAAAATCAACGGTGTCACCGTACCCTCAGCCCAGCGCCCTCGTGGGTGAGTAATTGCGATACACCTCGTGCATGCCAATACCTACCCATACCCAGGCGACGGCGACGACACCGCATCCGCAGCCGGTTGCCAGTTTGCATTTCGTGCCGTGCTCCGGTTCCGCAACTGGCCTCGCCTCTTCCCCCTCCCCCTCCCCGTGTTGCGTACAATGGAGTACAGCACAGCACACAGGACGACAAGCGACGACTCACCCACCTCGTGCCGCGAGATGGGGTGCCCAGCGCTTGTCCGGTCGAGGGTCGAGAGCCTCTCAGTCCCACACCCCCCAGCTGCCACTGTTAATAAGGGGCGCATATGATTGCGACACGAATGACTGATCAGAACAGACCTCATGCTCCGTTCAAGCCCACACCCCATTCATCCTCCGCGCTTTCCCCCTTCCCACCAGGTCGCCTCCAATCCGCGTCTGCCCGGCTCCCTCACACGCACAGAGACACACACACGCGTGCTCACAGTCTCTCTTTTTTTTCTTTGCCCTTCGCTCATCGTGCACCCGCATGCGCCGGAACGCCGCAAATCAGAAGCGGATGGTGGGGGGGTGGGAGGAGGCCCGAGATGGGGGGCGTGGGAAAAGGGACAACAAGCAGGCGGGGGAGAGAGAAGGAAGGGGGGGGGGGCGTGGCACGCATCGGGACGAGGGGTGTGTAGTTCGATGGTTCTATCTGGGTGGCGCTATGCTCATTCGTTGGCGTACCCCGGTGTGACGAGGTTGCTCCGCGCATGCAGTCTTGGCGGGATGTCGCCCGTCGAGACGGAAGGAGGAGGTGGGTGACGTGCGAGCTTGGCCTGGCGGGCAGGCGGGCAGGCTGGCAAGCGTGGCATGGCACCTGCGAGCTCACGCGCGAGGAAAAGGGGAGGGAGGGGAGGGAAGGATCCGAGTGAAGGGGTGTGGTGGGCAGCGCGGGTGTGAGTGGGCGTGCGTCCGTATGGTGGGGTGGAGCCGAACAGCAAGCAAAATGCAAGTGCAAGTGCAGGTGCAGCAGCCAGCAGCAGCCAGGTAGGTGCAGGTCGTGATGGTGGTGTGGTGCAGGATGGGGAGGGAGAAGCAGCAAAAGCAGAAGCAGCAGCAAGAGCAGAAGCAGAAGCCCCAGCAGCGAGAGCAAGAGCAGGGGGGCAAGGGCTAGCCCGCGTGCCCGCCAAAAATGCCCCCCCCCCCCCCCTGCGATGCACCTCTGTACTTGGTACTCTATCGAGGTACCCGACGCCGCCTACCTGCCTTGCCTACCCACCTAGGCGAGGCAGGTACCGCCGTACCAACGGACAAATTTGGACCGTTGTGAGGTTTGGGGCGAAATGAGGGCAGGCATGCCGGCTTACTGCCACCTCTAGCGGACGACTTGCAACGAAGGGCATCCAGTCATCCACAGGCAGACGCAGAGCGAGGGTCTGACTGGCCCTTTGGCTGGCTCGGAATCCAGCTGGGTCTCCCCTGATGAACTGATCCGGGGCCGAATCTTGACTGTTTGTGCGTGGGCCGCCGGTCAGCCTGTGGTCAGGATGAACCATGATGCGTCCGACAGCAGCCAGTGGCCGGGCGCCAGACGGCGACCGTCTCCTTCGGGGGTTCCCCATCCCAAGCCATCGCCCAGTTGAGATAAGTCTCGTCCTCTGCCGCGCTGGGCAGGCAACGCTCAGGTTCGTCTTGTCGTCCGACAAATGACCCGCTGCCTCACATTTCAGTCGAAACGGAAACAAGGGCACGGGCTGCGGCCCTCCCAAGCCCAAGGCCTACGCGCGCTTCCACGTCGAAGCTATGGAATGCTTCGCTGCTTGCGTTGAGGCTGCCCAGAACCTCGTCCAGGTCCGTCCCCATCGTTCTCATCGAAACAGCGGGGATGTAGGGCAGTACCCATTGAGCAGCTTCTGCAGCTCACGTGCAAAGAACCCCGAAGTATCGTGGTACCGATGACCGATCTCGTTTGCTCGCTGGGATGGGAACGGGCCTGGAATGGGATGGGGGGGAAGGGGAATGGAATTGGGGGGAAACGAACCCAGGAAACCGGCCCTACATAACCGCCCGCAACCAGGTGCGCAGATCGACGAGCCGACGAACGAGACGAATTGCCGGGCACGAAGGAGCATCCTCTGTAATGTCGCGTCGTTCATGGCTCTTTTCAACGGCCTGGCTCCCGATGAGCTGACGACCCAGCGATGAGACGACGGCCCTGCGCATTTTTCGACTGAAGCTTGTCCCCGGCGAACCAGAGCCCGGTACCGTCCATCTGTGCCCAACCGGCCTCCCGTCCGACCAATCTGTCCCATCGTCACCCGCCGGCACCGCGCATGGTGCCGCACCAAGCGCACCTTTGCGTCACCTCAGGTTGTGGAATGTGAGAAGAGCGGGATGTACCAGCACCAGCACCGGCTCCAGCCTCAACCCGCCCGCACGCACGCACGCAGGACAGACAGGGCAGGCAGGGCACGCTGCGGTCCAAACAAGACAAGGGGAAAAAAGAAGCCCACCGGTGAGACAGGCATCTCACCCGCCCTCGCTCGTCTGAGTCGAGTCACGCCCACCGGGCTGCCCACCGAATATGCTGGTCTCAGAGGCTGCCACTTTCCCCAACCGACACGCAAGCCACAGCACGACAGACGCCACATCTGCCCACTTCTCGGGCACATCACTCACTCCTTGTGAGATCGTCCCGTCATCTACCCGCCAGCCATCTGGTAACTTTCCCTGGCCCCCGGCCCCCCAAAACACGCACACCCTTAGCCTAAGGCAGGCCAAGGGCCCCAACCCAGGGCCCTAGTGCGCTCCAGGGGCCGGCCTCGACCTCGGCCTGCCAAGCCAGTCCGCGCAAGGACGGCGCCCTGCCGCTCAACGTCACGTTTCGCGTCAGAAGCCGTCCGCGTCATTGGCTGCCGCCCCCAAGGCCGATGGCTGTTTCCGGCAGACTGGCATGATGCTCAAGTGGCAGCCTGGCTTCCGACCCTTTACCGCTCACCGTGGAAACACCGCCGTCAACCCGTTTCCCAAGCGTCGCTGGTCTCGGTGGGTTGGGCTGGGCTGGGGGATGGTTCGGCGCTTTTTCTTTTTAAACCTCGGGCCAGGGACTAGCTGGTGGTTGTTCAAGCACGGGTGGTCAGCTTGTGGCCTCACGACTCGTGGTATTAAGACAAGGCGTCTGCCGGGGTGTCTCGCCTGCATTCCTTGACGCCAGTAAATCCAGGTCTCTCCCTCGCAAGAGGCATGCTGGAGATCGCTTCTCGGCGAGGTGCTCGGCTTCACAGCATTGTCTGTTTCCGTCTCGCATTTCCTTTTTAATGACAACATGGGTATTCGTGTCTGAAAGAAGGAGAAGGCCATGTTGTTTATCCCTCCGACCGCTTTGACCTGGGTCGATCTGCTTGATGAGTAAACGGCCAGATAAGCGACCTGTGACCCTGACATTCACTTCACAACCGCCAGGTATCCACAGCGACACACGACCAATTCTTGGCAGCAGGTCAAGCAGCTCTGGCACAAATATCATGATTCAACGACCGCTATAATCCTACAATGCGCACCGTGCCGCTGCCGTGTCGTGCCCGTGCCTGTGCCCTGTGCCTGTCCCATCCGCCCACCCATTACAGACAGGTATCGTCCTTGTACGCCAGTGCAAACCATGCTGAAGCCAAGTTTTCCTCAAGAAAGAGAGGGAGGAAGGAAACAGGCGGTGGGGGGTGGTTTGCCCATCTCGTGGCATTCCCCCCCTCCCGCCCTGGACATCTCTTCACCCGTGATATACCAATTCTCTCTAAAAATGCTTGCCCCACGCGGCCGCTACGCCCCGTGCTTGTGGTCGCTCGTCTCCTGGTCGGGGGTATAGTTCGTCTCGCCCAGCATCGCCGCCGGCTGCGAGGTCATGGCCGTCTGCGTGTTGGGCTGGGGCTGGCTCTGCACCGTGGGGCCCGTGGGCTGCTGGGTGGGCGCCGCGGGCGCGGGCGCGGAGGGCTGCTGTGCGGCGGGTCCGGGCGCCGGCGGTCGGCGGCGTGGAGGACCGCTGGTCGAGCGTCTTGAGGGCGAGGGCGCGCCGCCTCTCGGCCTCGGCACGGGCGCCGCCGGGTCCGCCGCGCTGGATGAAGCTGCCGCTGCCGCCGCGGGCGGCGGCCACGGAGTCCTGCGAGAAGGGGGCGCAGACGCGCATGGCGACGAGGACCTCAAAGATCTGGTTCGTGGCGGCAGCGACGACGGGCTTGGCGGGGCCGGGGAAGAACTCGGCGAAGGCGAAGGTCTCGCTGGCGTCGCCGCGGAGGGCGGCGGACTGAGAGGCGTCGAGGTCGGGGAAGACGGTCTTGTAGAAGCGGAGGTAGGTCCAGCTGACGATGAAGCCGAAGATGGCGAGCAGGAACGAGGCCGCCGACATGAGGGTCATGGAGAGGAGGGTGATGACGCCGATGTATATGAGAGGGAAGCGGGGGACGCGGAGCGACAGGATGCCGCGGAAGAGGGTGACGGTGTGGGCCGGGACGAGCTGGCTGAAGGCGACGAGGAAGGCGACTTGCAGGGGGATGGTGCCGGCAATGGTCATGAGGCTGAGACGTGGATCGTTAGCGTGGTCGAGAACGAGATGTGAAGCGCTCTAACTTACGTCCATCTCTCGTTGCGTGTCAGGGTGAAGAAGATCATGGAGACCAAAAAGGTCAAGACGTTGGGGATCAGCGAGGAGATGAGCAAGAACTTGGCCAGTTCCGCGGACGACCAGGCTCGCTCGAGATACCTCCCTCCATAGTAGAGAGTGGCTCCGGCGACAGAGAATGTGAAGACGTTGCTCTCAACGAGCGTCGTGGACACGAAGGTCCATGGGTAGATCAAGGAGAGCTGCGGAATCAGCGTAAGATAGGGGATGACAATCTCCGAGTTGGCAGTCCACTGGCGATACCGGATCGCGGCGCTGAGGAAGGACTGGATCGCCAGCGCTCCGAGAGCGACTCGCGTGACGGGCGGGATGTTTATTCGCGGCGGCATGGCGAAAAGTTAGGGTATGGGTGTGGCTAGCGATACGATGCGATGCGGTCGTTCTTCGATCGAAACAAGGGTGCGGTGCTGAGGCTGATATCACGAGCTGCGCGCGTCGTGGTGTTCTTTCTGCTGGCAAGGGACCAGCACCTCAGCTAACCCGTCCGGGACAAGTTCGGGGCAGACCCCTACCTGCCTCGGAGGTTCGTTGTTGCGGGTCCGACGAGACGTCGCCCGGGCCACCTCAGGTCATCTTGAATCCCGAGTGCCGAGCTGATGCACGGAGCACGAGGAGCCCAAGAAGCAGTGGATCTGGCCATTTTTCTCCCCCCCAAACCTGAAGCCTGGAGGCCCCAACCCTCCGGTGCCCTCTACGGCTACGCCCGCCCGTGCCCTTGCCCGTCCTGTCTTCCCTCCTGGCATTGCTCGCAATCCCTGCCTTGGGTATTTTCTGGTCTGCAATCTTCGCCAGGATGCGGCTTCATGGGTCGATAACCGACCGACGGATTCGCATTCGCCGACAGCCCTCTCCAAGATCATTCATCATTAATCTCAGCCCCCGACCAGTACGACGGAGAACGTCGAACATACCGGCTATCGCGCGGATTTTGTCCCGCACCTGCGATTCGACGGACAGCTGCGCGGTCGTGTGGAGGTGGGGAACGGGTCCCTTCATCTGACGCTCGGGTTTGGGTGATGGGTGGTAAACACGAAACGGGTAGATCTCGTGGCTCCATCCCTGCAGGGCGCCAGACGCCCAAATGCTTTTCGGTCGAACGCCAGAACCCCAGCGACCAGCAGTAAGCCGAGAAGAGTAGGGGGGGTCCCCCTGGAGCCCAGCCAAGGCCAACCAAATTCGGTCGACTCGCCGCCGTCCGTCATTCACACGGAAGAGAGCCTATCCCCCGTGATGGAGTATGCTAACCATCCCTTGTTCGTCACGTCTCTTTTCACGGTCGTCTGTGTCATGACCGAATGTATGGTTGGGGGGCAGAGGTCTCGCGGTGGTCATAGGGATCGGAAGATGCACGCAGCTGACGATCGATCGCGTCATTATTTAGGAGCTGAAGGGATGCCAACGGCATGAGGTGCACGGCGGTGGGAGGGTGGCCCGGTTGCAGGGCCATGCAGCCCAGCCCCATGTCAGACGAGACAAACAAGACAGGCGGACAGGCGGATAGGCGGACAGGATCGACTGCCACTGGGATTCTGGCCGAGGTGTTTGCGAATCGTCCCAATTCGCCTGGGCGGTCGGCAGGTGTGGAAAAGTCGCACGCTCGTCCTGCTTGGCTCTAAACGGGGGGGGGGGGACGAACGTGCCCTTTCATCAGTGGTTGCAGGTCACGCCGTCACGGACCACGGAGAGGTAACGGAGCAGGGGTGTCGCAAGGGGGGGGCTGAAGAAAGCCCCGGGTCTGGTCAAGATCGAAGCCTCGAATGTCTTGTCACCCATGGCACATCCTTGTTCGTGGGACAGGCAAGCAATGCATCCCTCTTTTCGAGGCAGCGAGGCCACCGGTTCCCGCCTCGGCGTGGAAAATCCCCCTCAGCGTAGTGCCACGTACGACGCATCTTGACTCGTCCACTCTCTGCCCTTCTGTCCGTCAGCTTGGGGCCAGAAAGCGATGGCGCCGGAGCGGAGAGGAAGGTCGCTTTTTGTGCGGATCATGAGACCCTCTTCTGCCTTTCGGAGCCTCCACAGGTCGGGGCACTAGAGGGCCTTGAGGGTTTAGTGTTCCCGCCCACACCGTGACGAGTACAGTACCGGTCGATTGATCAAAGGACGTCGAGGTACATTGTCGAGGTACCTCGCCTTACCTACGTATGGTGCGGTACGGTTCGGTCGATGGTGGGCGAGTTGTTGGTGTCCTTGTCGAACGTTGACCTGCAGCGCGCCCACTTCGGCATTAGCTCGCGGTGCCCTGGATGCCAACGACGGGCCTTTACCCCCTCTTCTTGAGACACGAGCAAGAAGTGGTTCAGGGCAGGCAGAAGGAATCTGCCAGGCGAGAGAGCCGGCGAGCGATCAACCTAGGGCTGAAGACACACGAGAGAGAAAATACGGCCTGCGTTCTGAGGGGGGTGTCCTGAGGCGTCATCAAAGACCGTGGCGAATCGTCCGGTGTCGCTGATCAGCGGACGGGCGATAGGATGGAGGCAGCCATTTCCCTTAGCATTTCCATTTCCATCCCCCAGTCTCAGATTTTGCAGGCCATCGCATGCATTGCATCTTGAAGCGAGACCGGGGGGCGCAGGAGGACCACCCGCGCCTCAGCGTGCGCTGCGATTTAGCGGGCGTGGGTACCGGCTTGGGTAGTGTGGATTAGGTAATCGAGCGAGTGAGGTCGAGGAGCTGGGGCGCCTGGGTCCGAGGTACCGTTACCTTGTCTCGCCTGTCATGGGATCCACAGGTTTAATGTTTGTGATGTCCCCTTTTTTTTGATGAACGCCCTTCGATGAGCCGCCGTGCATGCGACGGGACAGAATGGCATTCGGCAGCGCGGGAATGCCGTCGCGGATGGACTCGGCGCATGTCTCTGTCGAGACTGGTCGACGGCGTCTGGCTGAGGCTCCCCGTGCGACGATGAGCATCGACGAGCATCGAGGACGTCAGGTCCGTCCGTCAGGCCAGGTTCACGTCAGGTACCGCGTCGAGCGAGGTACCGTTGGAGGGATTGCGGATACCTGCCAGGGTACGGTACCTGGGTACAAGAATCTCGAAAGGCAGGGGTCTCGTCCGCTCTCCCTTCACTTCCCTGCCAGCGCTCTTCGCCATCCCCCCCCCCTTCCCCTTCCCTGCCTGGCCCTATTCTCCGCTGCAACGCGCCAGTCCGGCGCCTGCCAATGCCCTGCTGTGACTACTGCCAGTGCCCCTGCTGCCACCGCTGCCAGTGCCAGCTACTGCCAGCCCGTCTGGGCCTTCTCTCCCCCCCCCCAAATCTTAGCGCCGGCTGGCTGCTGCACTGCCAATTCCTGGACCCAGTGAGCGAGGCTTCCCAGGGCCAGGCAAAGCCCGTCCACCAGCACCAGTCCAGTCCAATCCAGTGCACTCCACAGTCCACAGAGTCCAGTGCACTCGGCTCCGTCTGGCTTCTTCCTGCTGGCCTTCTCCCGTTCCTCATCTTCAAATCTCCCCGTCCGTCCCCTCGAAAACCTCAACTCATCGCCCAACCCGATTGCCCGCCCCTGCAGCCGGCCAGCTTGCCGTCAAACGACTCGCACGCATCTCGCATTGACGAATCCGACCATTCCACCGCGCATCGCGGTGCACGCCCCGCCATGATGAAGGAATACCTCGACTCCGATAGAGTGAACTACTTGGTTTGGAGGTAAGCCCAGGGCCACCCACTCCTCTCTGCCCTTTCTCTCCGCCTCATCCAGTTTTTGCTGCGTCTCACCTCACCCGCGCCGCCGGGGGGGGGACCAGCACATCTCTCTCTCTGCACCCTCACGCAGGGCGCGGGAGACGAGGCGAGACGAGACGACCGCCCTTGGGGACCACCAGTCGCTGACCGTGTGTTCTTCGCGCGCAACAGATACCTACTTGAAGGCAGTACGTGGATGCCTCAGCCCGCCGCCCGTGGCCACCGCCCGTCACGGTCCTTCCTTCCTCGCCTGCCGCTCGTGTTCACTGACCATCATCCGCAGACTATCGAGAGACGGCCGCCAAGTTCCAGAAGGAGTGGCACGCTGAACCTCATCGCCACTTTGACTTTGCGCGCCACATCAAGAGCCATGCCCTCGTCTCCGTCGTCAACAAAGGCCTTTGCTACCACGCCCTCGAACGGGAGCATGTTCGCAAATCGGTGAGTCCACCCAACCCAACCCACACACGCCCCACAATCGCACTTCGCAATCACGAACCCTCCCTCCCTCTCGGCAACCGCACCGCACGCACCGCACCGCACCGCTCATCACCTCACCTCACATCGTGCTCACCACGTCGTGCTCACCACCTCGACGCGGGACCTCACTCACGCCGCCCAACGTACCCCCGTGGATCAACTAACCCGCCGTGCAGGCATCCCCCGTCGCACCGGTCGCACCAATCGAGGGCCTGCAGATCGGCATCTTTGGCCCTCTGAACGCCCAGCCTCCGCCGCAGAAGGTCGAGGAGGAGGAGGACGCCGAGGGCGACGCCGACGCTGATGCAGACGGCGACGCCGACGTGGACGCCGATGGCGATGCGGACGCCGATGGCGACGCCGACGGCGACGCGGAGATGGAGGAGGTCGAAAACTCACGAAAACGCCAGCTCGACAGTCGCACGCATCACCAGCATCAGATGAATGGTTCACCGGCCAAGCGCCCGCGACTCATCAGCAATGGGTACGAGAACGGGGTGGATGCAGCCACAGACCCCATGGAGCTAGACAGCCACAACCACCAGCCAACCCCGGCCGACCACAACAACAATCACGCTTATCCCTCACCCCTCGAGGGCGAGCAGGCCCCGTCCCCCATCCCCCATACCGACGGCCCCGAGCAGGGCACGCAGGTCGACAAGGTCGAGGAACTCGCGCCCGAGACGACTTTTCTGCGGCTAATGCCAGACGACCTGCCCAACGGCAACGACACCGCGTCGCCCTCGTCGTCACCAATGCCGGCACGGGCTGCAGCTGGAGAAAACGCACCCGTCCTGTTAAGCTGCGAGTGGAGCCCCAAGGATCCATCCATCTTGGCGGCTGCTGGAACCGATGCGCTAGCCCGCGTTTGGACGGTTTCGCGTGCCACCACCACCTCCGAATCTGACTCGGACGCCCACGACCCCCATCACGTGAACGGCGTCAACCGCCCCTTTCTCAGCCTCGTCGACAACGCCACGCCGCGCAGCGCAACGGTCAGCCAGATCGCATGGAACTCCGTGGGCTCCGCCATCGCCGTCGCCGTCGATCACGAGGGCAAGACGTCGGTCCACGTCCGGGGGACCGATGGTTCGCAGCTTGGCAGGTTCGACGTCACCGAATCGCCCGTCATCAAGCTCCGATGGAACCCCACCGACACGGCTCTGCTGGGCATCGCCCCGGAGAACGGCGGCGCCCTCATCTCCGTCTACCAGCCGCTGGCCTCGACCACGCTGACGTACTTCCTGCCCGACCACGACATCGACAACTGGCCCCTCGATGCCGCCTGGACCAGCGAGACGACGTTTCTGCTGTGCGGAGGCCAGGTCCTGGTTTCGCTCCGCTGCACCGACACGGCCATCGTCGTCGATAAGAAGATCGAGACGCAGCCGGACGACAACTTTTCGCAGGTGCAGTTCGACGCGAGATCGAACCTTGCCGCCACAGCGAGCGCCAGCGGCGTGCTTGACGTAAGTGCCGGCCGGGCTCGTGGTGCCCTCGTGTTTGTTTCTCCCTCCCCATGCTGACATGACAACAGCTCTGGAACGAAGCCGGGGAGCGCCACTCCATATCTGCGCACTCGGGCGCCATCACAGCTCTGCAGTGGCAGCCAGTGCCCAAGGACGCGCAACTACCCGATGACGAACGATTGATCGCCTCGGGCGGAGACGACTGCGCGATACTCATCTGGAACGCGCGAAAACCGGACCAGAAGGCCAAGTGCTTCCTCACGATGGATTCGCCCATTGTCAGACTGGCATTCACGCCCGACGGTGCTTTCATTGCGGGTGCGACCGCGGGAAGGATTCTCATCTGGAAGGTCGGCGACACAGCCATGCCTCGGGCGAGCTGGAGCCGGACGCCGCACCTCGGGTGGCTCAGCCCGAAAACAACGACAGAGTCGGAGGACGAGGACGAGCACTGCCTCGGCTGGGACTGTGACGGCCGCCGGCTCGCATACGGGGCCAACAGCAGGGTGAGTGCACATTTGCCTTGGGTGGGGTCCATGTGAAGGTTGCTAACGATCGCCAGCTTGCCGTCATCAACTTTCGAAGGTAGCGTGGGCGACTATTGCGTGCTGTGTATCAAAGGCGCTCCTCGTCGGCTTGGGAGTCGAGATGAGGGCGATGAATTAAAAGGGCGTTCAGGCCCGGGACATGTTTCGAGGCGTTTGGCTGCGAGGTCGCCCGGGAGGCGTTGCTCAGGAAGCGACCGGCTCCAGGGCGGCGGCGTTTGGACGAGGCAAGCCGCCACTTTCGACGCCGCGAACGGATCGTCCACGATCTGAGATGCTCCCGCGGGACATGTTGGAAAAGCGAAAGCGGCGTGACATTGCCGGTGCTCGTGTAGAGTCGGCGCACGATAGAGATGCGACTGGTTTCTTTTGTAGCGAGGCATGCGCCGGATTATAGTACCCTGCGAGTGCTCTTTTATTATTCCTTTGGGGGGCGGCGCGGGTAGGCCGGAGGACACGGGGATACCTCGATGGTTTGGCTCGAATTTGAGCGGGCGCTGTATAGTAAAAGGGGAGGGTGGGGGCGGGTGTATACCACAGGGAGGGAGGACTGCTGCTGCAACAACAACTGTACAAACCGACTTTGGATGTGTGTGTGTGTGATTGATTGAATTGATGAGCGTGGCCGTTGTCCGTTTGCGAGGCGGCGACACTACAGTGAAGTCTTTGAAGTGATGTTGGGCTCGAGTGGTGCGAATTGACGTATCACAAAGCTGGCCGCTCTACCCCGCAACGTCCATATCATATCATGTCAATGTACCTCTGGGTGACTCGTCCCACGGACGCCTCACAACGCCTTTGTGTTCGACGGCAACGCCACAAGCTCATTGTTGGACTCGACCGCGGACCGGCCAATTTTTCTCCTGCTCGAGAAGCAACGTACTGGTCGATCTCTGTCAAGAATTGGCATCACGAGCAGCGTGGCGGCGACATATCTCTGTTGAGGCGGTGAACCGGCACAGATATCGTCTCCTGCATCAAGCAAACTTCCGCCTCAACCAAGCAATTCCTCCGCAGACCAGAGGCACCCGTCGCGGCTACTTAATCACCTCACCTCCTCGAGCTGTCGCCGTTTCCCCAGGATAGCTTCGCCGTGCAAATCATCACCTGCCCCGTAGCCCAGCTCTCTCTCGCCTCACTACCACTATCATTCACAAACCTCAACAAACAACTTCCCCCCCGGAACAAAACGTCACCACAGAAAACGCACGACACAGCCCCCAGTCCGCCAGGGCAACCACCAGCACCATGTCCTCGACGCCGTTCCAGACGTCCACCCCGTCCTCAGCCCAGCGCCCGGCGCCCTACTACGCCACGACCTCGCACGTCTCCTCCCCGCAGCCGCGGCACCGGCCCTCGCCGACCCCGTCCTTCACGCCCGCCATGCGCGACCGCCAGGCCCGCGGCAAGGACCCCTTCAGCCCGTCGTCCGCCGGCGACGCGCAGGCCGACCCGGACGCGGACGGCGCGGCCGGCGACGACATGGCCTTCCTCGGCGGCGGCGGCGGCGGCGAGCGCCAGCGCGGCGAGAGCTTCGAGGCGCGGCGTCGCCGCGAGTGGGCGCGCGACGTGCTCGAGAGCCCGGAGATGCTGATGTGGTACGCGTCGAGCCGGGAGGACGTGAGTTGCCTGCCTTTGTTTACTGTTCCTCTTTGCTTCGACCGTCTTCGAGAACGCGGCATCTTCACCTTCACCCACCCTCTCCCCCTTCCCCTAAGACACACACACTTGGCTGACCGCTGCAGAGCATCCCCGGAACCCGCCTGTTCTTCACGCGCGTCCTGTGCGGCTTCGAGGACGACGACGACGTCCCGCCCCCGGAGGCGACGCAGAGGAAGACCTCCGGCTCTGGCTCGGGGAGGTCCCACGGCCACAAGCGTCGCTGAGCGCCGAGCCGGCGACGGCCCTCGCAGCAGCACTGCCGTGCCATCGCTTATCACGAGGGCGGCAGAGGAAGACGAGAGCCTGGGGACCTTGAAATCTGCTTTAGGAGTTTGTGGCGTTGCAGGGCTTCCGTTCCGGTCGGTGGGCAAGGGATCACACAGGACCAACATCACAGAGAACGAAAATAAATGCTGAGACGTCGTCATATTCATGCCGGTGTGTCCAGACGAGACCAGCCAGCTGACCCTAACCTATGTGCCATGCCCCTCGCATACCTCCGAGGGCCCATGAAATACTCGCCCGACGGTCTATTCAGATCGACCTGTACTGTGTTACTGTATATGCCAGCCTGCTACATGATGATGGATATCCAATGTGGCGCATCAATGATGCGCACTCTAAGTCGAGTCGCTCCCCAAACAAAATTGCGTCCATCGATATCGGCCGCTCGCCCATGCGAGGCCCTGATGATTGGGTAAAAAAACAAAAGAAAGACGCCGGTCAACTCCGCCCAATGCAAATGCAAATATGAAAGGCTATCCCCTTTTTCTACGCATATCTCATGCTCATCGTCCGGCTGTTCTGCGGGTGCCACTGGCCCGGATACTGCTGGCCGGAGTACGAGTTGTTCGAGTACCCTTGCCCGTGGTGCCCCGCATATGCATCGCCTGTGTAGGGCACGTTGTTTGAGCTCTGGACAGGCTGGTTTTGCTGCGGTGTCGGCACCGGAGCAATGTTCGAGGCATTCCACGCCCCGCCGTAGCTATTCCACGTGTTCATAGGAGGCGGTGTCGGCGGCAGCTTCGACGCGTTCTTGTGTCTCCTCCTCTTGCATGCCGACGAGATGCAGCACCAGAGAATCGCAAGGATGAGAAGACCACCGACCGAGGCACCCACGGGGATCAAGATGTTCTTGTGTTTCTGGAACCAAGCGAGGATATCGTTGGTGAACGACGCGTCCCGGCACACGCCGTTGCGGCACGAACCGCCGCTCTCGCACGGGGTTCCATCCAGGAAGTTCTGGTTCATCAGCCGGCAGTCCTGCGTCTGGAACACGTTGGGCGAGCGGCACGAGAGCATGCAGCCGTCCTCGCAAGCCGTCGTCTGATTGTTGGTGTCCCGAGACCCAATGGCCGCCTGGCACTGTTGGTCTCGAGACGTGCATTGTCCGGAAGCGCATTGCAGATTGTCACCATCATCGCCGCACGAGTCGCCGTCCTTCCGGTGGTTGTCACTCGGACAGACCGACGAGTCGCCGGGGCAAGTCTCCTCAGGGTCGCAGAGACCAGTGCTCTCACGGCAGACGCTGCCCTTTGATGCGTAGCGGCACTCGTTCGTGCAGCAGTCTTCGTTGGCGGGATCGCATTGCGAGTTGTCTGTGAAGCGACACGTCTTGGCGTCACAGCACGGATTGTCGCCACATGTCTCCTCGCCACCGCAGTCGCATTCTTCCCCCGATTCAACAATACCGTTGCCACACTGGCTTCCCGTAATGGTTTCGACGTCTCGGTTGTTAGCCAAGCACTCAGATCGAACGGCGTTGCGGTACAGCGCGGAACAGACGTTGCCGATAGAGCAGGGCGAGAAGTTCTGGATCTGTCGACCAGTCGAGGGGTTCATGATGAATTGCGATGCTGCGTCGCACGTATCGGAGCTCAGTGGGCAGCACCTCTGCATTTGGCTGTCACTGCTGGCGCAGAGTTGGTCGTCGCAGTCGTGAACCGCACCAAAAGTATGGCCCGCCTCGTGGGCGAACACTTGCCACTCACTGTCGGTTTTGACGACAACGTTGGCCCCAGCAACAGTCTCGTTAGAACCGTCGCTGCCGGCCGTGGTCTGCGACCCTGGGACGCACACTTGCCCAAGCCACGCCAGTCCGACGGCAGAGTTTGTGTTGCAGGTGCTGAGCAGAGTCCAGAAGGCATTGCCATCGTCCGACCGTCCACGCCATTCCGAGAAGAGGTTGAGGCGATCACTAATACGGAGGTTGCCGGTGCACCCAACATTCCACGGGACGAGGTCGCTGGCAGATCCCGGGCAGTCGGGATCGCTGATCGTGAGGTTCTGAATGCCCAGAGATATGTTGAAGCTGCTCTCGTACACCTCAGACGCCGAGTTGACCAGGTCAATGATGTTTTGGCGAACGGCCTGGGTGTCGTTGAAATCGGCTGTGTACGTGCAGTCCGTGGCGATGCCGACCAGCGCGATCTTGCGAACGTCCGGACAGCCCTGGGTTGAGCCGATGGTGGCGACAAGGTTCTGGCCGGCGCCGTTGTTGCCCGTCTGGCCGGGATCGATCTGCCGTCCGAAAAGCGAGGCCGGGGAGACGGCCTGCAGGGCGGCGTCGTCGAACGCATTGGGGTCGTACTTGGCATTGTACTGGAGGGACTGCGATTCGCAGTTTGTGCGGCCCGCAGTATCCCGCTTCAGGTCCTCGGGATCAAAGTAGTAGCTCATCACATCCGAGTCCCTCCAGACCACCATGTATTCATCTGGGTCTTCGTCCGTGTCTGGCAGTGGGTCCTCTGGTTGTTTCAAGTGTCGGTATTTGTTGCCGGTCATGATGTGGTGGTGATCACCGTCGACCCGGAAGGCGCCTTGGAAAACGGGGTGCTTGCCATCACGCTGCACCGTAATGCGTGCCCAGCCAACCTTGCTCCATTCTGCTCGCCCATCGCGGTGGATGAAGGCAGTGCCGCGGAAGACCTTGTGGTCGTGGCGGTTGATGCGCTGAGACTCTCTAATCGATCCATCTGCGCCGAGGTAGTTGACGTGCATGTCATCGTGGAGAATGTCGTGGTTCGGTTCTAACGCCAGTCGTATTTGTTGCTGAGTATCGCGGAGAGTGAACGTGAGGTCGAAGGAGGAGTGGTACTGGCATCGTTTTGTTGGTGTGCTCAGGGAAGGGGAGTCGAGAAGAGATATGGACTTCAAGGGGTTTCGCTGTGCGGAGTGTGCTGTTCGAGGCGGACCATGGATTAGCAGTTTGCCATAGCAGAGGGCATGCGAGCCGAAGGGGGTTCACGAACCGACGGCATCTTGTATTACGGAGGCGATGCCGAGAGCACTGGTCAAGAGGGCCCGTAAGCTAACCATAGTGGTTGAAGCAGAGGCACCAAAGAGGGTTGCGGGGTGTTCCCTGACACGGGACGGGGCGTAATGAAAGTTATCGCATCAGTTGAAGGGTGTCGTCTGTATCGTCGATGGTCGAGTTGGGGTTGTTTCCTGCTGTCCAAGAAAGAGAAAGGGCGAAGCGGCAAGTGGTGGCGATCGGAGGCTTCGGGGTGTTCGGAGCTTGCGATCGTCGTTGGCGCAGAGGATTCCCAAGGGGGTGCGAGTGGGTGAATGAAGGGATGGATATGTGTCGGAGCGCGGGACGGATTGGAGAATCGATAGTGAGTTGGGGGAACGACGGGATGAAGTTGGAAGAGAGTTGGGAGGTTTCTCAACGACGACTACGACGACGACGCTGGTGAGTGCACGGAAGCCACAGACGAAAGGTGACAGTGGAACGGGGATGGCAGATGGGAAAGAGACACCGGGAGGAGCAGTAGACGTGGAGATGGAGGCGAAGCAGACCGGGGGGGAGGCGCGAGGTACTAAATTTACGAGTACGCAAGCACCCAAGACTTGGGTACCGCGCTAGCGCCCCTTCTGCTTGCCCCCCCTGGTCGCCCCGACGCCCCTCCCCCCTCCAACCCTGGTGAACACTGGCAGTGGGAAAGCGCCCCTCCAAGGCCCCTGCCAGCCAGTTGGGGGATCGGTTTCACGTTAGCTCCGAACAGCCAAGATGGCTTGTCGACGTTGACTCGTCAGCACCGCCGCTACCCTTTGCTGTCTTGTCTTGCTTCTTGGCCTCCCAGGGCCCCCATCTGTTGCTTGTTCAAGCGAGAGTCGTCAGCGTCACCCAAGACAAATTCAGCCGACCTTAGCATTTTTGCGGAGTCTTGGGCGAGTCCGAGCCGACCCCTTCTCCCGTCACCCTCTTGTTCCTCTTTGTCTTCCCCCTCTTTCCATGTGCTGGCACGGCACATGCAGCGAAAAGAGGTGTTGCTGTCTGTCTTGCTTCGCCCGATCCCTCTGCCTTGTTGAAGGAACAGCACAGCCTGCTCCGAATGAGTACGGCATCCTGACAACCCCGACTATCAATCAGGAGCCCATACGCCCGGCACACGGCAGGCATGGCACCCCAGGCTCCAATAGCCCAGCGCGTGGAGCCGCCCACTGAAAGGCCGGCCTCCACTGGCCCAGCGCCTCCCCAACGCCCAAGCGGCTCTGACATCCGAGACGGGGCTGAAGCAGAGAAACTGGCGGCGCCGACGCTCCCGAAATGCCTCTGAAGGGGGGCCTGCCTCTCCTCACAGACCACCCAAATAGAGCCATCGCACCACATTAGCGGCGAGCTATCTTCAGCAGGCGTCGTGATCACTGCCGTGTTACCCTGGCTGACGTCTGGTGACAGGCGTCATGTCCGGCCCACAGGTCGAACCCCTCGCCCTACAGAACAGAACAAGAGGGAACCCTCTCCGAATCCTACCCAAGAAAAGATCGGTACCAGGCGTGACAGACAGCTCCTTCGGCTGCACTTGCACTGGGAGCTCTGATCCCCCTCGTTGAGTGTTTCATGTCCAACCGTCCGCCAGTGACACGACGATCCTCTTTCGCTGCCACCTTATGCAACGGACGGTTACACAACAGACAAAACATACGCAAAGGACCGATGCGGTGCGCTGTCAAGAAAATGTGCCTGGCCCGAGGCAACCACGGGGGAGGCCAATACGAGGCGTGGAGGAATTTACCACGAGAGCTCCCCTGCCAGATGGAATCTCGGCATGCGACCAGCCCACTCTGATCTGCCAAACGCCGAATTCTCGTTGGCTGACGATGCACCTGCGTCTCCAGAGCGACACAAGCAGATCGATTACGAATCTGCGCGACTCGCGATTGGGGACGCTGTATTCCATCAGATGGCTGTGGCACCAATATCGGATAGGTCCACGAGCCAACGGGTTTCTTGGCTTCGACCTTCACCACTGCCAATTGTCGATCATCCGCGTGGTTGCTTTTGTACTCCGCCAGTCCCCTACCTCCGGCGGCGACCGAGCCAATCAATGAGCGGTGTCTCTGGCCTTGACCCTCAACAGGCCAGTCACAGTCGCCTTTCGACCTCACACGATACTTGTTGGCGCAGCGCAGACAATGTCTGATCGAGTTGCATAGCCTTACGCTGCGCCTGTTCACCCGCTCGGCTCCCAGCTAACGCGCATCCTGACGATGTGCTGATTCGAGAGAGGCCATGTCCCGCGAAAGACATCTGACGTCTACATTCCAGCCACGCGAAAAGTCCACGTGGAGTTCTGAGTCGGCGGTCGCACTCCCCCCATGCTCCAACCAAGACCGGACGAAGGATGACGACGACTCTCCGCCGTAGTCTTACTTCCCCACCCACCCTTCCGGTTTGGCGACCTATATTCGCACACTCAAAGGGTCTCCATCCCTCGCCTAACGCTGCAAGACTTGATAGTGGCACACCGACTGGAGCCTAAGCTCCCGAGTTTTCCAGGTGCTGTCGGGACATGCGCTAATACAGAGTGCCACCTTCTAGACTTTCGGGGTCGCCATGGTTTTGCCTCGGGGGAACAAGCATGGCTTCTGCTGCCGGTGTGGACTTGGCTTCGATTGCTCCAGGAACTCCGCCGAGCTTGTTCGAGCCAACGAGCAAGCTCAGATGTCTCTCTGCAAACGAGCGACAGCCAAGAATAGATAGGTACGCGGTCGCATGAGCCAGGTCTGACCCTTGAACCTGCTGCCGCCTCACAAGATCAGCATAAAACTGCCCTCGCTTCTTCATCCCAAGTCTGGGGGGATTTCGGAGACGCCCGCGCCACAATGAGACTGCACGAGGGATGCTGCCAAGACGAACACACTAGCACATTGCCAGAAGCGTCAGCTCAAGGAGCTCGGTGCCTGGACAAGGATACACGGCTTACGAAAATCTCCATAGCCGGGATGGCCGTGATGTTTGATCGGAAACCTGGTGATCTTCGTAGCTTTAAAATCATCAGATGCCAAGATTTCAGATGAAAACTATCTCGAGCCGCAGCAGGCGCCTGGGTCTCTCCTTGCTGGTAACACCATGTCCTGATGCTCAAACTTGCTGAGCTTGGCCATGTTCCCGGGCTGTTTCTAACATTCGACGAACATCTCCGGTTGCGGTGAACAATGAAGTGTACGCGTGGGCTCAAAGACTGGGAAAGCCTGTCCACGAGATGGAGGGGAGGCTACTGCGCCGGCGGCGACTGTGCGTGAGTCTGTTGTTCTGTCGCTGAATAAGTATGTCTGGAACCCAGGTTTGCGTCTTGAGTTAGAGGCACTTGCTGCTCGATGTCGCAGGTTGGTGTTTTCCGATCGAGCAGGGACGACACCAGTGTCCACGTGCGAGATGCCCAGCGCCGCGACCTGGCGGGGACATACCGGAGAGCATCTAGCAGCCGATTGAAAGTCCAAATCGCCATGTCTTTGGTCGTTTGATAAATGGGAGGGTGTGGGAAGCTAAGGACGATATCCCGGCGCATTGATGCGTCAAGAGGGGCATCTTGCGGTTGTGTTGTTTCGCATCGTCACTACTATACGCCCCTTTTCTAGAATTTCCAATACTTGAGAAATATGACGTTCCGGGCTATGCTGCCGAGGATGCTATAGTCTAAGCTTCATGATGTAGGACGGCCTCGCGACCGACGTGATAATCTGGACCCTCGACTTTGCTCGTGGTATTTGCCTCGCGTAGCCTGCCACCGTCGAATCTTAGCAACAGCCTCTCTTCGAACGCAGGCCTTCGTCGCTGTGACTTCACTTCTTCGTCAAGTCTCGGTCGACAGCACCTGAAGACTGAGGGTGAGACGCTGTTGCTGCCCAAGTTACCAGAAGCGCGGTGTACGGTATGTCGCACCCCCGCATCACGTTCCCCCTCCCTGTGACTGGTAGCAATCATACCAGGACCTGCCACCGCTGTCTCCCGAGGTCAAAGCTCGGCACGACCAGCGTCATCGGTAAGCCGAAGCCAAGACCTGTTGATAGACAGTCCTGATCATGGAAAGGCTGCCGTCGGTCGACGCCGTGTTGTGAAGCGTCTCGGGAGATGACAAATCTCTGGCGAGCGGCCCACGACCCGTCACCACCGCTTCACATCTAGGAATGGGATGAGGTGAATAAAATAGCGTAGGAGGCAATTCTAGGAGCCATGCTCTTGTCGGACTACGAGAAGAGGGCCTAAACGGGCGGAGTCTTGACACGTCCAAGGGCCAGCAACGACTGCCAAAGGCTACTTCACAGTTTTCTATGGTATGTCACGAAAAAGGAACAAGATTGAAAGCCGTAAAGCTATACAAAACCACATGACTGGTGCTTGAGCAAGCGACTCAGTCGACAACCTGACTACCGAGTGCATCACGAATCCCTGTACCCTTCCAGACGTCGACGGAATTCTGCCAATGGAGGTTCCCATCACGCGGAAAGGACACAACGGGAGAGAGCGACATGCGTCCTATTTCCAAAATCATCGACACGCACGTCAAGCCTGTGCAGCCCGCCCTATACCATGTTCCCAGCCGGTGATGGAGAGGCGCAACCTCGTTTCTGGTACCAAGCCAGGCGCGATTGGGGTCGAATGACTCGGACCATTGTAGACGGCCATGATCGCGGCAATCAGGTGATGGTGTCTGGCTCTGCGGCACCTCCGTTGCGGCCTCATAGGCCCGTCCACGTCTTGTCGACAGCAAGAGGGCTTCCGAGCCGGGGAGGCAAGATGGTCTTGGTTGCGGGGTTGACTCGCGAAGAGAGGGAGAGCGGCTCAAACACATTAGACGGCCTGACAGGCACAGGGGGGAAGGTGAGGCGTCGTCTGAATCTTGCGTCTATGCCCTCCCTGCGAAGATCACGGCGAGTCAGCCGTCGTCCCGTGTCACGATGTAAAGGAGAAGACGGGTGCACAGTCGGATGCCATCTGAACAGGCAAACGGCGATCTCCCATATTCCATGCCATCAAAAGCTCTTGACGCTCACCGAAGACAGACACCAGCAACAGATGCACGGGTGATCGATCAGAACTCTAAATTCAACTCTCAACTCCATGTACGACCTTGTCGTCATCAGATCAATACCCCGTCGCGTCCGAACCGTCCTGGAATCATGGTATCAAGTACGTCCGCGAAATAGCCCCCCTGCCCCAGCCCCAGCTGTGCGCTCCGAATTATTTCTTCCCCTTGGCCTCGTGCACGAGGTTGATGATCTTCTCGACAATGGACGGATCCGACAGCTAAAGCAGTCAGTATTAGGAATTTTGAATCTCTGATGGCAATGGGGGGCACATACCGTCGTGATGTCGCCGAGCTGGTCCTCTTCGCCCGCGAGGATCTTCCGCAGGATGCGGCGCATGATCTTGCCGGAGCGCGTCTTGGGCAGGTCGGGCACGATGAAGACGGCCTTGGGGGCGGCGAAGGGACCGATGCTCTTGCGGACCTGCATGATAAACTCCTTGCGGAGGGCGTCGCCGGCGTCGTTGCCCTCCTTGAGGGCGACGAAGGCGTTGACGGCCTGGCCGGTGAGCTCGTCCTGGACGCCGACGACAGCGGCCTCGGCGATGGAGTGGTGCTCGAGCAGGGCGGCCTCGATCTCGGCGGTCGAGAGGCGGTGGCCCGAGACGTTGACGACGTCGTCGACGCGGCCGCGGATCCAGTAGAAGCCCTCGTGGTCGCGGCCGGCGCCGTCGCCCGTGAAGTAGTAGCCCTTGTAGACGTTGAGGTATGTGTCCATGTAGCGCTTGTGGGCGCCGTAGACGGTGCGGGCCATGCTGGGCCACGGCTGCTTGAAGGCGAGGACGCCCTCAACGTCGTTGCCGTGGATCTCGTCGCCCGAGACGGGGTCGATGATGGCGGGCTCGATGCCGAAGAAGGGGAGGGACGCGCTGCCGGGCTTGGTCGGAGTGACGCCGGCGAGGGGCGTGATGACGTTGGAGCCCGTCTCGGTCTGCCAGTAGGTCTGTCCGGTGTTAGTCAGTGATGGGGGGGCCAGGGGGGTGGAAGAAATCGGCGAAAAAGGGGAGGGAGAGGGGACGAGTATCAGGGGAACGTACGTCCACGACGTGGGCCTCCTCCTTGCCGACAGTTTCAAAGTACCACTTCCAGATCTCGGCGGCGATGGGCTCGCCGACGGAGCCGAGGACGCGCAGGTGCTTCATGTCGGCCTTGACGTGCTCGTCGCCGGCCCGCTTGAGCAGGCGCAGGGCGGTGGGGGCGACGTAGAACTGGGTGACCTGGTGCTTGGCGATGATGTCCCAGTAGCGGGAGAAGTTAGGGTAGGCGGGGGTGCCCTCGAAGACGACGGTGGTGACGCCGAGCAGCAGGGGCGCGTACACGACGTAGGTGTGGCCGGTGATCCAGCCGACGTCGCCACCGCAGAAGTAGCGGTCGCCGTCGTGGATGTCGAAGACGTACTTGCCGGTGCAGGCGGCGCCGAGGAGGTAGCCGGCGGTGGTGTGCATGACGCCCTTGGGCTTGCCGGTGGAGCCGGAGGTGTAGAGGAGGAAGAGGGGGTCCTCGGCGTTGACGTGGACGGGAGGGAAGTAGGTGGGCCACTTGGCGACCTCGTCGTGCCACCACCAGTCGCGGCCCTCGGTGAAGGGGACGTCGGCGCCGGTGCGCTTGTAGACGAGGACGTGGGAGACGTCCGGGCACTGCTTGAGGGCGTCGTCGACGATCTTCTTGGTGCCGATGAGCTTGCCGCCGCGCTTGCCCTCGTCCGAGGTGATGACGACGCGAGACTTGCCGTCGATGACGCGGTCGCGCAGCGAGTCGGCGGAGAAGCCGGCGAAGACGACCGAGTGGACGGCGCCGAGACGGATGCAGGCGAGGATGGCGACGAGGGCCTCGGGGATCATGGGCAGGTAGATGGCGACCGTGTCGCCCTTGCGGACGCCCATCTCGCGGAGGACCCAGGCGACCTGGGAGACGTCGCGCAGGAGCTCTTGGTACGTGACATTGCGGCCACCGTCGGGCTCGTCGCCCTCGTAGATGATGGCGACGCGGTTGGGGTCCTTGTAAGCGTGGCGGTCGACGAGGTTGTAGCAGGCGTTGAGAGTGCCCTCGACGAACCAGGCCGTGTCGCCGCCCTCGAGGGAGCCGCTGCGGACCGTCTGGAAGTCGGTGTACCAGGAGAGCAGCTCGCGCGCCTTCTCGCCCCAGAACTTTGTGGGATCCGTGATGGACTCTTTGTACAGCTTTTGGTACTCCTCGAGATCTGTCGGTTCGTCAGTGGGGGTTCTGCTGGGGAAGGGGGTCCAAATGGCCCAAAGGGTGCAAAAAAGGGCTCAACAGGGTCAGGAGGGCTGAACTCACTGGCAATGTGGGGTTTGCTGGGGTGCTCTGCGGAGAGGGGCAAAGTTGTCAGCACAGAAACGAACACTGGACGCGCTATGACAGCATGGGGTACATCGGCCGTGGCTTGATCGCCGGGTGGCGTCGCGCAGCACCAGCCTCGGGGGGGGCTTGCCCCTCCAATTTTTTGTCCCGCCCTTGCCCTCCTGCGGCAAAGGCAGCTGGAGTGTGTGTTGGAGATGGCGCGGAGCTCGCTGGCGCTGGCGCTGGCCACTGTTCCGTCCCCTGTGCTGCCCCGCCTCAAACTAGCTCCGACGAGAGCAGCGCCAGAGGTACTTGGAGAGGGGATACAGGGGGCGATCGGGAATCATGCCCCAGCACCAGCCCCAGCGAGCTCCTTGTCTTCTTCGACCACGGGCAGAAAAGGCAAGATGCGGTATCGGCGCACGCGCGCAGCTGGGGCTCAATTTCACAAAAGAGTGGAAACATACTGTCAAGCATCTTTTGGGGAGGGTCTGGTTTCGCACGCGCACAACTGTCAGCATTGCGCTTCCACGGCTAATTTGGGGGCAGGAGGCGGAGGGAGGGGAGGGGGGGCGTGTCTCGCTTGTTCCTGGACGCCTGCACCACCAAGCGAGCTTCCCGGACCGGAACAGCTGGGGAGGGGCCAACAGGACAGCGACAAGGGAGAGGGGAGGGGGGGGGGGGGGGGGGGGGGCTCTCGGGCTTACGGAAGGTGTCGACATTGTGGGCTTCGGCCACCACGGGGGTCTTCTGTTGCTCGCCTTCGGCCATTTTGACGATGGGTCTGGTTGTGATGCGAGTCGCGAGTAGGAGTCGGTGTCAAAGGTAAAGAGAGGGTGGGCGGCGGTAGCGGGGAGGAGGTCGACGGTGCGTCCGTCCGGCTGTCGCTATTCACAGCGCCGAAGTGAGTGCGCTTGAGAGGGAGAAGGTGGAGGACGAGGTTCCCGTCGCTCGTCGTGGGCCGCTGCGATGGTGTGTAGGTTGTCGGTAGGGTCGATGGTGTCTCGCGTGGGTATCGGCACGGCGAGCCAAGAGTCTGCAGGTCTGTTTAGGAGGAGGAGGAGGAGGAACAGGAGGAGGGGCAGACGATGTCGAGGACAGGAGGAAGGGAAAAAGTGAAAGGGAGAAGAATAACCTTCGCGACCTCAACAAGTCTGCGGGGAAAGGGCTCTTTATGGGTCAAGCAACCAAGCTTCCAATGGCGGGCGGGATATTGCGTATGAGGCACGATGGAGATGGGACGGGCGGGACACGGATCGGGGCTCAGCGCAAGGGCAGGTGTGATGTGAACGGGTCCCCCCCCTTCCCCTCCGAGCGGAGGTGACCAAGTAGGGGTCGAGTCGCCCGCGCTTGTTGAGGTGTGGTGGTGGATGTGATGCGGTCCATCCATGTCTTGGTGTTTACCGTTAGGCCGGGGTCGTACCCGTGGAGAGCCTTTTCCCTTCCCCCGGGCGGCCGGCCATTGGTGAGAGCTCGATTACGCTCTACCAGGACTGTTGCTCCTCCTCCTTCTCCACCCCCATTCGACTTCGTCTCACTTGCCGACTTGCCGTTGTCCTGCATTTTTCATGCTGCACCATACTGCTGCTTCGAAGTCACCTGTCGAGGGACCGAGGATGCTCAATGGATGATGGGGGCTTTGCGACCATCCCCTTCGAACCTCCAGAGGATGCTCGATGTCCCTAAGCCTCCATCCACCCAGAGACACCCGAGCTGTGCCCATCTTCGCCCTTCCCGGACGGCCGGTGACGAAGTCCAAGACCGCTGGCTTTTGGCTTTTGGGGACTGTGTGGAGGGGTCTGGCCTAGCGTCGCCCGCACCTGGTCATGGCACCTCCGGTACTTGCGTGTTTCGCCGCCGGATCGCCCGTCGTCTGGATGCAAGGGCTGGCATCGGCGTCGTCGAGAGTCCAAATACCGACGTCCTGGTGACGGGCAGCCATTTCGTGTGTCATGCCTCGTGGGGAGCGCTTGCGGCAGGAGGCTCAACGCTGCCAAGTACGCTGGCATCGCTGTAGGTAAGGTAGGTACTCTGGGCACATACCCTTCCCTACGTACCTTTTTCCCTGGGTACCTACCCACCCTGATGGCGGGGTACCCGACCCCCTCCAGTTGACCTCGTCCGATGCGTCAGTGAGATGCATCACAGCGTGTTGCGAGCTTAAAATTAGACAGTGACTTTCAACGGCAATATGAAGGAAAGTTCAATCCCAATTCTAACCACACGCCAGTCTTCCTGAAGTGCAATGAGGTCAGACTGCGACACTGCGCATCACAGAGCCAAGACGTCCCTCGATCCGGCTACGCTGCCGTACAATACAGTGGTGTGGTGCAGGTGCAGGTGCAGGTGCAAGGGGACCGCACAAGTCTTTGTACCCCTCCCCCGCACCCAATGACACCAGCTCACCCGCTACCACGTTACCACGGTTGGAAGGGAGAGAGAGCCTCTCAGCGAACCACACACCGCACCTCGTCGCAACCTCACCTACCGCAGCCTACCTACCGCGGCCTACCTACCTAGTCGGTACTTGCGCACCCTCTAGCTGATCGAGATGTTCACCCATGACCGTCCCGCCGCCCCCCTAACCTCGGGCCTCAACCTTCACGGCATGACATCGCCATGACCTAACCTCGCCGGCGCTCCGTGGCATAGACTGCTCACCCGCGCCCGCCGCCTCCACCCGTATTCAGTTCGCCCAGCGTCAGGCACTCTCTGCACGTGAGGTGCCTGTCTTCGTGAGGCAAAGAGTCAACCGTCCACGTCCACAAAAAGACATCAGCACGACCTGAGACGCCTCGCCAAGTCAAGGATGAACGGAACCCCCCAGCCCGGCTCTCCCACACCTCGGGTATGGTGCAGCATCCCGCAACCATCAATTATCCACCATCTCTACCGCGCCGGCCGGATCCGCGGCTAATCAATTCCCAAGCCTCGCGACACCTGCCGCGGGCTGGGCCTGCAGGGCTTCCTCATCGTTAGAGGGGACTCAGCTTACTTATCGCTAGACGGACTCAGCCCAGAGAGACCCCCCCTGATACCCCTAAAAGTGCACCCCGCAGCCCCCCCCCCCCTAAGCCAACGACCCCAACCGTGCCATCCCGGAAACGCGAGCTCTGTCCGCGTCTTCCCCGAGAGGAACACGCAAAAGCCCAGTCGCAGGGCTCTCGGCCGGCGTCGGACGCCAGCCCCTGGACGAATGGAACTTCGAGTCGCGCGCTTATCGATTGCGCACCACCCGGCCACGACTTGTCTGACACGGATCACGGGTGCAACTTCTGGGCTCCGGAGGCTTCGGATGCGCGTGTTTGCCATTATCTTTTCTCGCAAATCCGGCGTCGAATCGTCGGCCGTCTCGTGCCTGACCTGATCTGATCCCTTGCGCGTTCCCGCCGTCGTGGCATGCCTTGCTTTTTTCGGTCATGCGGCCAGGCGCCCCAGAGTAATCCCTCATCCCTATGTGAACCCGAAAACGCCGGAAGACGCCTCCCTCTTTCCCTCTCTTCCCCGTCGCCCGCCCACCGCCGCATCACAGATCCATGCTCATCAGGTACATCTCGATGATCCTCATGAACTTGGCCACGAACGCCTCCAGGTGGAAGATGACCTTGGTGCCCATCCTGATCCTGTGCTCGTAGTACGCCGACCACTTGATCACCTCCGGCTTGAGCGCGTCGTCGATCATCGACACCAGCTTGAATGTGAGCGTCTTGAGGATCGTCGTGGCCGGGATGCAGTGCGTGAGCAGGTCGTACAGCTTCGCCCGCACCTGCAGGATGCGCGCCGGTGTGTGCTCCTCCATGACCTCCTTCGCGATCTGCCCGATGAGCGCCTCCCAGTCCGGCGGCGGGATTCGCGTCGAGTCTGTCACTTTCTCGCTGCCACGTCGTTAGCACGCTGTCGCTCCTCGAGGCATGCACCAGGGGTGTTGGGGGGAAAGGGGNGGGGGGGTGTTGTTTGGGGGCACGGAAGCAAAACGTACTTTTGCGCGTGCACCGCCTCGTACATCAGCAGCGCCCGCCGCAGATTCCTCCCGCTCTCCTGCGCTATCCTCATGTGCAGGCCCTTGACCGCCGGCCACCCCTCCCTCTCGGCGCTCTGGCCCAGCACGTCGCAGATCTCCTCGTGCGTCGGTGCCGCCACCCGCACCAGCAGCGTCCGCGAGCGGATCGGCGCGATGATGTTGGCCGTCGAGTTGGCCAGCAGGATGAGCCGCAGGTTCGGCGAGTACTTCTCCATCGTCCGGCGTAGCGCGGCCTGCGCGTCGCGCGTCAGGTGGTCCGCCTCATTGATGACCACCACCTTGAACCGCTGCCGCGCCGCCTGGTCCACCTGCTGCGTCTGCGCCACCTCCTTGAGGAGGTCCTGCACCACCACCCGGTCGTAGTTGCCCACGTCCGACGGCGTGATCTCGAGGTGGTAGTTGGACGCCACAATGTTGAACTCGAGCTTGCGGTTGCTCGACGTCTGGAACACGCGGGCGTCGATCTTGATCTTCTCCACGCCCGGGCCGTAGAGCTCCTTGAGGGTGGCGACGATGCGCGTCTTTTTGCCGGCACCCGAGGGGCCGTAGACGAGGAGGTGAGGGAAGTCGCCGCTGCGGGCCTGTGGAAGGGGCGGGATGGTCAGTTCGTTGAAGAGGGAGCGAGTCTGCAGAACCAAGGGGGGGGTTTGCGTACGAGTGAGCTTAGCCTGTCGGACAGCTCTGGGTGGTAGGTGAGGGCCTCCAGGGACTTTGGCCTGTGCTTGTCGACGATGAGCGCCATTGTGTGTCTGTATGTGCGTGTGATGAGGGGGTGGTGAGCCGAATGCTGGGGTTGATCGGATGGCAGCTTCTGCCTGTTTTTCGCCTAGTGATGGGGTTGCGGATGGGCGAAGTCTGGGTGACGCGACGGCACGCGTTAAGTGCGACGCAGGTCGGGCAGGGATTATGGTCGCCTGTGGCTGGTGGGTGGCTCGTGCAACGATGAGGGAGACATGCTGCATAGCGCCAGTGCCAAGCAAGCGAGGAACCCGCAAGGAACCACGAAACATCATGATGAGTAGGCAATCACCTCTTGAGAACATCAAGTCGCCAATTTATCTCATTTGGGGTTGCACGGGGCGCCTTCAATCAGCTGCACCGTCGACGCAGGCTTCATCTTCCGCTCATATCATACAGATATCTGCCCTTCTATCTCACTTTCACTTGATCTCACAAGCCTGGCCCTTACGCCTGACATGACATGCTATAATACAGTCGAAAACATCCCGCCTGCCGTCACCTCTACGACGCCGGTGCCGAGGGGGCAGCACCCGTAGCCTCGGCGGGCGTCGCGGTAGCCTGCGCCTCCTTCAGCAGCTGCTCAGGCTCAATCTTTTTCCTCGGCCGCTTCAGCTCCTCCAGAGTCACACCATCAAGCTTGGTGATGCCGACCACAGGAGGCTCGCCCTTGTGGACGAACTCCCACTGACCTGATGGGTGCGTTAGCGGAGCGTCCTGGTGCATTGAGCAGCAAAACCTACCAGGGAGTTTGTTGCCGGCCAAGCGGAAGGCGTCCTTGACGACAGCCTCGTGGACCATGCCCTTGACCTCGAAGACGACCTGGTTGACGGCGACACGGGCTGCCCAATGGTCGAATCCACCCTTACCCTTACCCATACGAATCTGCATTCATCGTGAGCCCGCCGTTCCCAGCTGCGTGACGTCCCGAGCGCCCTTACCTCGTTACCGGAGACGTAAACGCCAACGTTGCACGCCACCCTCTTGTACATTCGGTATTTGGTTCCACGGAGTCTCGTCTTGATGGTGTCCTCGGCGTTCTTGAGCTGCTTCGCGCTGATCCGGCGGTGGTGGTCCTTCATGCGCAGGCCGTAGTCTCCCCACATGACCGTCGTTCCCTTCACCGAGCCGCCAGTCGCCACGCGCGGCCTTCCTTTCATCATCTTCTTCGTTCGGTCGATCGACGGCTCGAGCCAGTTGCCCTCGCGGGCCGGCGTGGAGGAGAAGGGGCGAGCATCGCGCAGCGCCGTCGCTACGGCCGAGCGGGCCAATTGAGGTCGGATGGGGGCAGCGAGCGTCCTCGCCGCGGAGGAGGCCGAGATGTGAAGGCCCCGGAAGGCGTCGAGTAGCGTCGTGGACCTCATCGTTGCGGTCTTTGGCGGGTGGTGCACGCTGGATGGCCCGAGTCGATGGCCTGTTGGGAAACGTGATTTTTCGAAGCTTCACCAGACGGCCTGTGGCTGGTGCACGCCAGATGGGTGCCTGAAAGCCGGGGCGGAAAGACCACAAGGCACGACCCACTGTAACTTGAGCCACACTTAAAGCACCTACCTACCCCCTGTCCTCCTTGAAGGAAAGCGCGTGCTCTTCGCGTCACGATTTCGAAGCTACGCCGTTCACGCCCGCTGCACATCCGTCCAGGCAACCTACCCCCCATCAAGTCACGTCTGCCAGATCGAGTCCAGGCAGCAAGCTCCTCGACCCTCAAAAGGGTGCTCAGCCGTCGACTTTCACTTCTTGTATCAAATCAATTCCCAACTGCCTTCCAATTCCTGTTCAATTCGACATGCCTGACATCAGGTCCTTTTTCGGGCCCAAGGGGGGTGCGCCGCCTCCCAAACCACAGCCCGCGCCCAAGAAGGCCGAACCACCGGCCAAGGGCCGCCGCGCTCGCAAGGTTGTCGAAGATAGCGACGAAGAGGATGCTGTTGTTGTAGAGTATGGTGATCTTCGATGCTTGCGCCTTCCCAGTCGCTGACGATCAATCCAGAGACAAGCCCAAGAAGGCCCCACCGAAGAAGAAGGCAAAGGAGGAATCCAACGATGTTTCGATTTCCGCCAGCGACTACTTTGCATCGTCCAACGGCAAGGCTCAGAAACCTCCCGCGTCGCCTGTCAAGAAGGTGAAGGCAGAGGTTGAGATTCGGACGAGCCCCAGGAACAAGCAAGCTGCCGCGAAGGCCGCCCCCAAGACGACCGCACCGGCATCACCGGTAAAAAGCCGAGCCGCACCGAGGAAACGCACCGCGACAGCATACAAAGATCACGACGAGGATGACGATGGCGATGCGTATGTGGATGACGGCGCGGAGGAGGACGACGGAGACATCTTCGCAGCAGACGCCAAGGGACGCAGTAAGCGCAAGAATGACGATTACGCCGAAGACGAAAGCGAAGATGACCTCATGCCGAAGCCGAAGCGGATGGCTTCTCGGGCCGCTGCGACGACGACCACCACGACCAAGAGCAAGCCTCCCGTGAGCAAGAAAAGAAAGTCGCCTGAGTCCGAGTCCGAGTCCGAAGAGGAGAAGCCCCGCAAGAAGCAAGCCCCCGCCAAACCGCGCGCCCCGAAGGCAAAGAAGCCGGCCGAGGCCGAAGATGCTTCCTACCAAGCCATCCTCGATGACATCCCCACAGTCAGGGCACCGACCCCTCCAGCCAGAGATCCCGATGTCAAGTTCGACTGGAGGACTGCCAGCAAGACCGGGGGCAATGGCGCCGCAGCGCCCCTGAATCCCGGTAGCGCCGACATACCCGAAGGAGAGGACGAGTGTCTGACCGGCCTCGCCTTCGTTTTCACGGGCGTGCTCCAGACCATCGGCCGTGATGAGGCACAGGCACTCGTCAAGAGGTATGGTGGAAAGGTCACAGGCTCTCCGAGCAGCAAAACCAGCTACGTCGTGCTCGGAGAGGATGCCGGCCCCAGCAAACTCAAGAAGATCCAAGATCTCGGCATCAAGACGATCGACGAGCATGGGCTCTTCGAACTCATCAAGCGCCTCCCTGCTTTTGGTGGCGGCGGAAAGGGGGCAGAGAAGGCACGGGAGAAGAAGAAGCAGGCCGAGGAGAAGATTAAGATCGACGCGCGAGAGATGGAGCGTGAGGAAAAGGCCAGGAAGATCGAAGCCGAGAAGGCGGCTCAGAAGGCTGCAGCGGCCCGAGGCTCGGCGGCTGCTCCCACACCGGCAGCACCTCTGGCCCAGCTCTGGACTTCCAAGTATGCACCCACGCAGTTGAGCCACATTTGCGGCAACAAGGCCCAGGTCGAAAAAATCCAGAACTGGCTGAAGAACTGGCAGAAGAGCCGCAAGTACGACTTCCAGAAGCGAGGTGCTGACGGGATGGGCGCGGAACGAGCCATCATCATCTCTGGACCGCCCGGCATTGGCAAGACGACCGCCGCACACCTCGCAGCCAAGCTAGAGGGCTTTGACGTGATCGAGAGCAACGCAAGCGACACGAGAAGCAAGAGGCTTGTGGAGGAAGGCGTCAGCGAGATCATGAACAACACGTCGCTTCTAGGTTTCTTTTCTGGCGACGGAAAGAAGCTCGATGCCGGCAAGAAGAACATTGTCCTGATCATGGACGAAGTTGACGGTATGTCAGCCGGTGATCGCGGCGGCGTCGGAGCTTTGGCGAAGTACTGCAAGAAGACCGAGGTGCCGCTCATTCTCATCTGCAACGAGCGTAAGCTCCCGAAGATGAAGCCTTTCGACCACGCTGCTATGGACGTCATGTTCCGCCGACCCACCGTGGACCAGGTGCGATCACGCATTATGACCATTTGCCACAGGGAGGGTCTGAAGCTCCCCCCTCAAGTGGTGGACGCCTTGATCGAGGGCAGCAACAAGGACATTCGCCAGATTATCAACATGATTTCAACAGCAAAGCTCGACCAGGCGGCCATGGATTTTGACCAGGGCAAGGCCATGACGAAGGCTTGGGAGAAGCACGTCGTCCTGAAGCCGTGGGACATTTGCCAGAAGATGCTCGCCGGCGGTCTCTTCGCGCCAGCCAGCAAGGCCACGCTGAATGACAAGATTGAACTCTACTTCAACGACCACGAGTTCAGCTACCTCATGATCCAGGAGAACTACCTTCGATGTAAGCCAATGGCGCTCAACAACAGAGGCTACAACAAGAGAGAGGAGAACCTGAAGGCTCTGGAACTCTTTGATCAGGCGGCGGAGAGCATTAGCGATGGCGATCTCGTCGACCGCATGATCCACGGACCGCAGCAGCAGTGGAGTCTCATGCCGACACACGCCATCTTTAGTTCCGTACGCCCTGCCAGTTTCATTTCTGGCCAGCTCATGGGATCCAACTTCACGTCGTGGCTTGGCAACAACAGCAAGACAGGCAAACTGAACCGGTTCATCCGTGAGATTCATGCTCACATGCGACTGAGGTCCTCTGGTGATGCAAACGAAATTCGCCAACAGTACCTTCCGGTGCTCTGGGAAAGGATGATTCGCCGGCTTGACATCGAAGGCAAAGAGAGCGTCGAAGACATCATTGAGCTCATGGACAGCTACTACTTGACTCGCGACGACTTCGATGCGATGAAAGAGCTGGGCGTCGGCCCACAAGATGAGTCTCGCATCAAACTCGAGACGCAGACGAAGGCACACTTCACAAGGACGTATGTATCATCGTTATCCAGCCTCGACGCGTGTTGTGCTAATTGACATTCTAGATACAACCAAATGTCTCACCCTGTGCCTTTCATGAAGGCCAGCAACATCCAGGCGCCCATGAAGAAGGCAAAGGACGCTCCGGACCTTGAAGAGGCCATTGAGGAGGAAGACGAAGGCGAGCCGGATCCGGCCGAGGTGGTTGACGACGACCAGCTTGATTTGAAGAATGACAAGTACGTCAAGGCAGCCAAGAAGAAGCCAGCCAAGGGTGCGAAGGCAAAGACAACGAAGAAGGCGGCCAAGGCGGATGATGAAGACGAAGAGGATGTCAAGCCCGCGAAGGGTCGCCCGAAAGCTGCAGCTGCTAAGGGACGTGGCAAGAAGTAAGGAGTGACCGTAGGCGTTCGGCGGAGGGTCACTGGCGCGTCGTGGCTTCTGAGCGATGTACATGATAATGTAACTGGGTTATTCATCCCGGGTAAAGACTGAACGGGGATTTCGCTGGTGTAGCCGACTCGCCCGTGAGGCCGTACGAGCACTTTTAGGCCAAGGACAGTGGAGTACCATATACCGTAACATGGACCTTGCTTGCAGACGCCCATTTTCGAAGCTGTGATTACTATTACGCATGCTAAGCCTCCTCCACAACATTCAACAGCTTCTCTGAATGTTCTACATCGACAGTTCCTGGGTTTGTCAGGTGAGAGACACTTTCGCCAGGCCTTACCGTGGATGCAAAGCCAGGGCTTGGCCGCTCCGCATGGCGTGATGAGTTGAATGGTTGGTAAGAGGGAACTTATATTTAATGCCATCAAAGTACATGGTACCTGATAATGACGATGAGCATATACGCTAATCCTTCGATGAAGACAGCCGCCGGACACGAAAAGGAAACGGTCGGGCCTACGACGAACTGGACGCCACCTAGACGGCGAAGGACGGCGGGGACGTCAATGTCAGCGATCCGGGAGGCAGTAAGGACAGTGGTGGCGACATGAAGCACTATGTTGACCAAAATAGTGAACTCTTTAGATCATGATGGGGGTGACGAGGGTGACAAGGGCAACGGGTACGAAGTTATTGAGGATGAGTTTGCCCCTGAAGCCTTATATCCAGAATTTCCAGGCGTCATTGCCTTCATCGACGCGAAGACTTGCTGTCTGATGCCCCCCTTTGAGGAGGAGGCCTGGCGCTCGGACCCTTTCTATTGTAGGGACATACGTGCACGGTTCTTAGTTCTCTTTCTTCCAATCCACCCTACAAGTGAAGCCATCACCATCGAAAGAAACCCAGCCCCTGAAGTTCAACCAACAATGGGGCGCAGCATGTAAGTCGTCTGCTCAGAAGTGCACGAGGATTGTCCTGGCTCACACTATCTGTTCCGTACAGCGTGCTAGTATGTTCATCCTGCGCACTGCGCACCGCGCACCCGAGCCGTCGCCGACTGCTGACGGTCGACAGCAACTCCTGGGCCTCGACCGCCAGGGCCGCAGGCCACGATGCCCCGACGACGATGGTCAGCGCTTAGTCGGCAGGTGGCCCTCTCACAAGAGGCATCTATTCAGAGGCAGAACAACACTGAACAATACGTTGTCACCCTCCTCCAACAGCAACAGCCGCACTTTCCTCTCGACCATTGGCCGGCATCTGCGGCCAGACTCGATCCGCAACACCGCAAACCGGCATACAATAGCCACATACCTCAAAAAGACACCCCGAAAGAAGGAAATCAAGATAGTCGAAGCTGTGAGCGGCAGACAGATTTCCTGCAGACGTTGGGTCATGGAGAATAACCCTGAGGAAGAGGGCCGCGTCGCCCACCCCTACTACGAAGAAGGTAAGCTATCTTCCTTTCTGTTGGTTCATACGTTTAATGCCGTTTTGAAGGCTAATTCAGCTGGACTATTGTCAGTCCCAGCGGCATCGTTTGAAAATGAAGAAGATGAAGAGCAGGCCAGCTACGCGGCTCACGAGCTGTCCATGATCGAGGAGGTCTCGTCCGACGCTGAGCAGTCTGGCCTCCAAGAATCGCGTACCAACAGAACTACGCGAAAGAAGAGCAACAACAATAACCAGTTCCGCACTTATCCTTCCGAGGAAGATGATGTGTTCGCCGACAGCGCAAACATCCTCCATGCCCTTCGAGTCGGCAATCAACAGTATCACACCGGTACCTACCAGCAAGCCAGCCCGTCTGGCCGCATCATCCAGCATCGGTACACGGGCGGCTTCCGCCTCCACGATGAAGATGACTTTAGCTCGTCGCCCCCGCGTCAGACTGAGACTTCTCGGCGCCTGCCTTCGACATTTACGTTCGAACTTCCGACCAGAACTATCGGTCGTGCTTCTCAGGACGGTCAGACGCCTACTCAAAGCCGCCGTCGTCGTCGTCGCGGTCAAACGCACATCAGCCTCGGAAGCCCAGAGCGTCACCAGGACACAGGCACAGGTCTGGGTGACCCCCAGGGAAGCGCCCACGATGGCCAAAGCCGTGGCAGCTCCGAGGCGAGCACCCTCCGTATGGACATGGGTACCAACTCGCAATCCCTCGTCAGTCTCCACGCGCGTGGCTTTTTCAGCGACGATGAGCATAGCATTCAGGACTATCCAGTGGACATTGGGATCTATGAAGACAGAACTCCCGAGTCCAACGAAAGCGGCCTTAACATGGGCCAATCCGATGGTCGGTACCCTGAAGAGAGCAGCGAGAGGATGGTAGCACCTCATGTGGATGATCAGGATGGCCAGGATGACCAAGAATATAGCTTCGAAACCGAAATCATGGGCGACCATATCAATGTCTCGCAGCCGGGCAGCTGGGAGACCGCCTCGGAAGCCTCCCTCCCTCCTTCAGGCACCCTACCCCAGGACAACATCACCAACCACCAAGGCCCCTTCGAGTGGTCTCCCGGCAAGCAGCAGATCCTCCGTCGCGAAGGTAGCCTCAGCTTCCAGCAACTAGTCGATACACCCCTCCTCGTCCCCGTCAAGTCGGACCGCAAACGCAGCGGCCCGTACGGCTTCGGCGACAACATCTACCCCGAGGATTGGGTGCAGGCCGGCGAGCTCGGCGAGGGACTGTACCCAGCAGGTAACCATCACGGTCTCTCCGACCCCTTCTCGTCCTCCAGCGTAGCCGTCCGCGATAAAGAGATCGTGGAGGGCGTCGCCGGTCTGAAAGTCACGGTGATGAGTCATTCATTTACCCCTGAGGCCCTACGGTGCGGCCAGCCGAATGCCCAGGCCGTGGCCCACAGGAACCGGCTGGCCAGTCCTTTCTACAACCGGCTCCAAGAACTTGCGAGCAGCTCGCGGCGGCATGAGGTCGCCGACGATACGTTTGACCTAGGCGCGAGGGCGCGTAGAGGGGTCACCCGTGAAGCCAGAGTCGACACGACGCCTGCTTCCCAGCGCACTGATGTGCTGCCCGAGGCCACGGAGTCTCCCACTGCGCATGTTCTTCAGGACTATCAGAGTTCTTCTGGTAATTTTGGCTCCTTCCTTTTCTTCTTGATTCATTCACTAATGTCTTGCAGAAATCATCAGCGCCATCGACGAGGAGAAGGAGCCTAGTCCGACTGGAGCTGAAAACTCCCCACGCAACGAAGAAGGTATGTCAGATACAGGTTGGGCACTGAGACGGCCATCGTTAACTGACGATATGTAGAAGTCGTGCCGAAGCTCCAGCCACCCGAAGCACCTGCCATGATGGGAACATACACGTTCAACACGCGCGACTGGGCCGACTACGGCAGCGCCCTCGTGGATCACGCCCCTGAGAAGGCCGCCCCCAAGATCCCCGGCTGCACAGCTGGACAGGCGGGCAAGAAAGACTGGAGACTCACAGGATCAACCCTCCACGCGTACAACGCCATGCGTGGCTCGCGCATGGTGACGGGCGACCCCCTGGGCACCTGGATCGCCGTCAAGACACAGGAAGGCCTCATGATGCAGGCTCCCGAGGGCAAAGGAAAGGACAAGGCCCCCGAGTTTGACGTCCAGCAGCTGCAGAACTTCGCGGCCGACATTGCCGAGACGCTCCAGGAATGGCCGAGCATCGACAAGCAGGGCCGCCAGGCGGTGGCCAGCGTCCCGCGTCCGCAGTACCAGCACCTGAGCCCGCCCGAGGGCTTCGCGTATCCCGCCCACCTGGCGTCGTCCATCAACGGCATTGCCTCGGAGAGCTACGAGAGGAACTTCCGGGACGAGTACGACATCTCGGACGACGAGGGCGAACCGCGCGACGGGCGCATCTCGCCCTGCACGTTCCGCGCCCTGGCCGAGGGCTGCACGCGCTGGGACGACGCCGCGAAGAAGCTCGTCGAGATGCCCCCGGATACGGCTCGGCTCCGGCCCGCGACGCCCCCCAGCGGATCACAGCCTCGTCCGCAGCCGGACCGCACGACGCACAAGTTCACCTGGCAGCGCGACGCCGACGACGGCGACCCCATGTCCCCGGCATACACCCTCCCGTCGAACCCGTCCATCGTCTACACGCCGCCGGCCCTGCGGCCCACGGCCCAGATGAGCAACTGGTCGTCCAACATGTACGACCGCATGGATCCCCTCACGGCCAGGCGCCTCCGCGACCTCCAGATCGGCGCCATCCACAGCAACAACGACCACGACAGCAACAGCAACGGCAGAGCGGCCGACTCCGCCCCGAGCACGCCGCCGACGGCCTCCTCGGAGAACAGAGCGTACACGCGGTCCGAGGTCGCCGCGGCGCTGGCGTCCCCGCAGTCGCGTGCGCTGGCGGGCGTGCCGCCGGCGTCGGCCGAGGTCGTGCTCGGCCAGCGGCTGGCAGGCGGCGGGCCGGTGGGCGGCGGACGAGGAGGCGCGGGCGCCGGCCGCAACGGGGCGATGCAGCTGACGCCGCGGCTGGCGAGCGGGCGCGGGACCAGCTTGCGGGCGGTGCGGGCGCGCGGCGTCGACGAGATCGTGGCGGCCGCGGAAGGCCGACAAGGCGAGGCGGTCCGCGCGCGCGCGTAAGCCGCCGCATTCCTGCGCAGGTGAGCGGCCCACTGCGCGAGAGGTCGGGTGACAGCTTGCGCCCTTGCGGCGCGCAGAGAGGCTGGCGAGGCCAACGTGCTGGCCTCGCGCCTGGAGGCGGAGATTGCGGTGCTCGAGGGGGAGATCCGGCGCGAGCTGGAGAGGGTCGGCCTGGAGGACGTCGCGGCCGTGAGGGCCGAGGTGGGGGAGGCGTTCTGGAGTCGGTTCGAGGGGGCGTGATGTGCTCAGGGGCGATGCTCGGCCGTGACACCACGGGGGTTCGATTCGAGGTCAAGCAGCCTGTTTTGAGGACGAAGAGGTGGGGGGGGCTGCTAAAGGGACATATGGTGTTAGGTTCAGGCGTTTGGATTTCCTTTTTTCTCTTTTCTCTCCTCGCTTATGCTGCTTGCACGATACCCCTCAGCGACAAGAAGCAGGCGAGGCGGCAGACCCGGGTGGGCAGCCGCCTCAGGGCACGGGGAAGGACAGACGCTTCGTTTCTGTACAAGTATTGTAGGATTAAATCGTTCTCGACTACGCACTGCCCGTGGGCTTGCTGTGCGCCGGTGACATGAGGCCTCCTCCGTCGTCTACTTGATACATCGCCAGCCGCCCATATGCCACGCCATATGTGGCTTTTTGTAGGTAGGTACATTCCGGTCTGTCCAAGGACCGCGCATTCGACACGCCGTCTCGTCTCCTCTTCCACTTCCGTCTTCGTCATGAGGGGAGCATTGTACACATCGACCGGGACGCCCTTTCGCTGTCCCGGCCGAAGTCGTTGTGTTGTTGTTGTTGTTTCAGTAGTAATACACGGCAACCTGCCCCAGGCAGCGTCGCCATCTCTCTCTCTCTCTCTCTCTCTCTTATTCGGCTGCTTCCCTGCTCATCATAGTCTAGTTCTCGACGATGCAACCTTGGCAGCGTCTACTTCTCGACGATGCAACGTTGCAGCACCTAGTTCTTGACGACGCCGACCTTGGCGGCGCGCAGCACGCGGCCGTTGAGCTTGAAGCCCTTGGACTGGACGTGGAAGACGGTGTTGTCCTCCTTGCCGGGCTGGGGCGTCATGAAGGTGGCCTCGTGCTCGTTGGGGTTGAACTTGTCGCCCTCGGGGCTGAAGCGCTCGAGGCCGTGCTTCTGCAGGGTGTTGAGGAGGACCGTCTCGGTCATGCGCAGGCCCTCGTGCAGGCTGGCGAGGTCCTTGGCGGCCTCGGGGGCGTCGGCCGCGGGCGCCAGCTTGTCGGCGGGCACCATGCCGAGGGCGCGGTCGAGGTTGTCGATCGAGTCGATGAGGTCCTTGGCGAACTTCTGGATGGCGAAGTCGCGCGCCGACTTCATCTCGCGCGCCGTGCGGTCCTGCAGGTTGCGGAAGTCGGCGACCGAGCGGAGGCACTTGTCCTAGGGGAATTGTCAGCGGCCGTCTCAGAGAAGTCGATGATGGGAGGGCGCTGCTCACCTTCCAGTCGAGGGCCTCCTTCTCCTTGGTCTCGAGCTGCTTCTTCAGGGCGTCGAGCTCGGGGTTGGCGCTCTCGGACGCCGCCTCGCCGTCCTTGGCGGCCTCAGCCTTGGAGTCGGGCTCGGCGCTGTACCACCGGGCGGCGGCGGGCTGGGCGGCGCGTAACCTGAAGGCCGGGGCGAAGGTCTGGGTCTGGGTCTGGAACTGGGGGCGGAGGAGCGCCTGGGAGGCGGCGGGCGCGCGGGCGGCGGAGCGGGCGGCGCGGGAGCCGGAGGTGATGGCCTTTCGGAACATTGTGAGTGTGAAGTGGGAGGATGATGATATTAGGAGGATGTAAAGGGGGGATGAGGTCGTCGTGTTCGTCGTCGCGTGAGGCTGGAGCTTGGTGAGCGTGGTGTTGCGAAGACGGAACTGAAATTTTATCGGGTCCAGATGTCACCAGCTAAGCTCAGGCTCGGCTCAAGCCAGCTGCAACCAGCTGTGGCACGGCTGTCAGCTTGAGCCGAGCCGGACGACGGGGTGTAGATTGGCCGATGCAGGCCGGGCATTCTGTCCAATGGCCGCGCGAGGACTAATGGCCAATGAGAGAGGTGGATAATATGTGTCGAGAGACAGGAAAAAGAGCCAGTGACGACCGAGACGCCTGTCATGATCCGAAGATTCGACTCGGGCGTGACAAATTGTGAGTTGATCCGGCTCTTGGTTCGACTCTTGGCCCAGCATGAGCTTTAGGCCCAGCATGATGAGTGTTTTCCCTGCCATCCATCCGCCACCTCCTCACGCACCTCCAAGCCCGAAAGAAGCCTCGGGCATCGGTTCGGGCTGGCAGTTTATTGATTACCTACCTGCAGCGTCGAGTGCCGTCAGTCAGTCGGTCGGTCAGTGCTGAGCAACCATCACGCACCGAAAAGCAAGTGCTCGCAGCGAGCCATCAGCCAGCTACCGAATGCCAAGGGAGCGGTGTTCGTTTTGGGTCGTCAATGGTTTATTACATGCAGAGGAAAAGCATGGACGGCAGTGTGCTGTCATCCAGCGCGTCCACTCGGAGCATCGATCGGCCCCCTCGGATGCCGGCATACGGCGTCATGAGTGGTACACGTCGGTCGGTGCTGTATTATGCAAGGCACTCGATATTGGTCCCCGAACCGAGAGCCGGAAGGTGGGCGGCGCCGGGGCCTCGTTTCTTTTCTCCTTTTTTTTTCTTGTTAGGCTCCCCTTCACGATTTCTCACCGCTCACCTGTTTCCGCCCAGCCAAGAGCCAAACAGCCAAGAAGCCACAAGCTGCGCCTTCCTCCACAGCACAGCGACTACGAAGGAAGGATGGGCAAGCAAGCACCACACCAAGCTCAAGCCCGCGGCGATCGTCCCGGCGCACACCACGCCCGATGGATGCAAGGCACATCATGCATCCCGGCTCTAGAGTGAGGTACTTAAGGTAAGGTACCTAATGTAAGGTAAGATCGGTACCTAATTAAGGGGCCAGGGGCTCGTATTGCTTTTTTAGCCCGCCCGCTGTAAGTGGGAAGGTCCCTCCAGTGCCACCTTCTCTGGCCCCAGCATCCACGCAGGTGCTGCTGACTCACGGCCAGAGCGGGGTCAGAGCGACCCTGCCAGCCAATGGTCAGGTTGTTTCAGGCTCCGTCCACCTGCGCTTGAGCGGCTTTGCATCGCGAACGGACGTCGTCGAGAGGGCAAACAACACTTCAGACGCATCACATCACGACCTTGGGACGGACCGCAGGGGAAAAAAAAAAACTCGGATTTTTCAGCCAGCCCATTGACGGCACAGACAGGGTCAGCCCACCCTTCTTCGACCTCGACCCCCTCTCTGCCTGCATCCGTGCCTGCGTCTGTGCCTGCGTCTGCACCTGTCTGCGCCTCCTCTCGTCTGCAGTTCCTCTTCTTCGACTGACCGTTCCCTCGACTGACCGTTGGCCACGAGCAACGTCGAACCACGTTGACGCCCCCCTCTCGGGACCGGCGGAAAAGGCGGCCACCCGGCAAGCCATCGTCGACGACGAGGTCTCGACGCCACGCCATGTGTCTCTCGAACTCGACCGCGAGAGCCCCCTCCAAATAGCCGTGCCCCCAGAGTCCAGTCCTTCGGGCCCAACAAAGAAACATCGCCACGATGGACGGAAATCGCATGACGATCCACCGCTAGAACAGCGCCGTTCACAACCCATCTTGTGCCTGCTCGCCCTTTCTGGTCGTCGATGAGCTCTGGCCTCCCCCCCCTCCATGGGTCCGACCGCCCAACCATCGGACGGCACTTGGCCAGGAACGGCATTCGACCTGGACCCATCCGATCTCAGCTTCCCGCGCCAGGCCAGGTACAGCGGAGGGGGGTGGGCCCCACTGGCCGCCCCGAGATCTCGTTCTCGCTCTGTCTGGTCGGTCTGGCCTTGGCACCAGCTCTGACCCTGGGGCCAGGGGCCAGCCGACCAAGCACTAACCCTCGTCGTGCCGATGCCAAGGTCGCCGTGGTCGCCGTGGCGCCTCCCGGTCGTGTTGAATTCAGGGGGGCCTGTGAGCGGAACCGTGGGCCGCCATGATATGGGCGGCCGAATCGGTATAGCTGCGCGCTACCATCACCGTCGTCGTAGCTCCCAGAAAAAAATCCCCGACTAGGCGAGCCTCGAACCACCGGACTGGACTTGGCCCAGAGCTCAGAGCTCCTCGTCTCCCGATGGCCCACGTTGTTGGATTTTTCCCGCCCGGCTCCTGCTCCTGCTTCCTGTTCTCTGGGGCCCTGGGCCCGGAACGACCAGACCGGGCAGAGCACCAAGCGGCCTCTAGCCGTTGACGCCATCCTATGTTTAGGACCCCCCCCCCTCATGGCTCGTCGACTGGGGTCCAGCCTTGGGCCATCCTGGACAATGGCAACGTGGATACAGCCTCCTTGCTTTGTCCGGTGTTTCTGGAGCTAGGAGCCACACCCAGTCGCAGTCGCGGTTGCGGTGCTGCAGTACCAGTTGCGCCTGTTGACCTTCCCCGGACGCCGGCCCTTTCGCGCGTTTTTATATAAGGTCTCCGTCTCGCCTCGTATCCCTGGGGTTCGTTTCCTGTTCCTCATCAGCATCTTGTTGTGTCATTCTTTTCTTGCTTGACCTGGTCCTACCACTGTCGTTGACTCTGACCAGCTTCAGTTCACTCGCTCACTCGAAGCTTGAGCCTCCAGATCCCATCAGGATCATCAGGATCACCACCAGCACATCATGCGTGCCAACCTCGCCCTCGTGGCCCTGCTAGGCGTTGCCGCTGCCACTCCGGCACCGGCTCCTCACTGCCTCGTGACCGGCACATGCGGTGACGAGCTCGAGTCGAGGCACATCGGCAGGACCATCTCCAGCATCATCGACTCCATCAACTGCAGGATCTTCAAGATCTGCAAGCCCACCACCACCACCACCACCACCAGGCCTGCCGCTGCTACCACCACCAGCACCAGGCCTGTCGTTCCCGCCGTCACCACCACCACCACGACGCCCATCGCCGTCCGCACTACCACCTCGGCCCCTGCCACCGTCGTCACCACCACCGCTGCTGCCCCCGCCACCACGACCGGCGTCACGACCGGCACCTCCTCCTCCACCTCCACGGCTGCTGCTGGCACTGCTCTGCCCAGCGCTTCGAGCTGCGACAGCACCGTTCTCATCCTGGCCCGCGACGCTGCCGGCGTCGCCGCCGGTAGCGCCGGCCTCAACGGCTACGGCATTCCCTTCAAGGGCCTTGCCATCCCCCAGACCGGTGCTGCTCTGCCCGAGCTGTTCTCCGGCTCCACCGGCAACTTCGGCGCCATCATCATTGTCGATGCCGTCTCCTACGAGTACAGCGACGGCTGGCGCTCTGCCGTGACCACCGAGCAGTGGAATGCCCTCCACAACTACCAGCTCGCCTTCGGCGTCCGCATGGTCCGCATCAACGAGTACCCCGGCCCCCTGTTCGGCGCCTCGGCCGGCGAAGGCTGCTGCGAGGCCGGCGTCGAGCAGCTCATCAGCTTCACCGATGTCTCCGACTTCCCCACTGCCAACCTCAAGGTCAACGCCGGCGTCAGCAGCCAGGGCCTGTACCACTACCCCGCTACCATCACCGACGCCGAGACCACCAAGGAGATTGCCAAGTTCGCTGCCGGCTCCGGCGTCGTCGGCGGCACGGCTGCCGTCATCAACAACTTTGAGGGTCGTGAGCAGTTTGTCTGGTTCACCAGCTGGGCCCCCGAGTGGTCTGCCACCTCCAACTTCCTCCAGCACTCCCACATCCACTGGATGACGCGTGGCCTGTTCCTCGGCAAGCGCAAGGTCCATCTCTCCGCGCAGGTCGACGACCTCCAGCTCGAGACGGATCTCTACTACCCCGCCGGCAGCGTCTACAAGATCGGCACCGGCGACCTGGACGGCCACATCACCTGGCAGCGCAGCATCAACAGCCGTCTGCCCGCCGGCTCCGAGTTCTGGCTCGAGTTCGCTCATAACGGCAACGGCGACTTCATCGCCGCCACGGCCGAGGGCCAGCCCGAGGATGGCGTCTGCAAGCCCGACACGGCCATCTACTACGACGAGCAGCCCTCGACGCCCCTCGAGTTCCAGAAGCCTCTTGGCACCGGTGCCGATGCCTGGCCCGCCGAGTTCCAGGAGTACGAGTGGACCAAGACGTGCGCTCAGCGCGACGACTTTGCCAGCTGGTTCCTCGACTCTTCCAAGCTCAACAACTTTGCTCACCTGTCCCACACCTTCACCCACCTGGGTCTGAACAACGCCACCTACAAGGACGCCGAGCGCGAGATCCAGTTCAACCAGGCCTGGATGGCTCAGATGGGCATCGACAAGGCGACCAAGTTCTCTGCCAACGGCCTCGTGCCCCCTGCGATTACGGGAATGCACAACGGCGACGTCATCCGCGCCTGGATCACGAACGACATCAAGAACGTGGTTGGCGACAACACCCGTGCTCCTCTCCGCAACAAGAACCAGTACTGGCCCCTGATCTCCACCGAGGCTGACAACGGCCACGCCGGCCTCGTGATCATCCCTCGGTACGCCACGACCATCTACTTCAACTGCGATACCGCCGAGTGCACGACGCGCGAGTGGATCGAGACCTCGGCTGGCAAGGGCGACTTTAACAGCCTGCTCGCCAACGCGCGCGCCGAGAACTCGCGGTACCTGCTCAGCCTGCAGGCGGACCCCTACATGTTCCACCAGGCCAACATGCGCCAGGTCGACATGCCCTCCATCACCGTTGGGTCCGAGACGGGCAAGATGTCTCTGATCATGGCCTGGGTTGAGACGGTGGCGCAGGAAATGTACCGCCTGACCAACTGGCCCATCACGTCGCTGAAGCACGACGACCTGGCCAAGAACTTCATGGACAGGATGACTCTTGACCAGTGCGAGCCCAAGCTGTCGTACGGCTACAACAACGGCACCACCATCTCCTCGGTGACCGTCACCGCCAAGGGCAACTCGTGCGGCGTGCCCGTGCCCGTCACCATCCCCGGCGGCACCGTCACCAGCTCGGGCTCTGTCAAGGCCGACCAGGTCGGCAGCGAGCCTCCCATCCAGTGGGTGACCCTCAACGGCTCGCCCGTCACCCTGAACCTGGGCCAGACGGTCGGCGGCGCATAGACCCGTTTCCTCTTGGATGATATTTTCCCGTACATAGTATTTTAGGCATGGCGTGATGGTAATCATAATTTCAGTAATGTTCACACCATTCGTTTCCAGAACATCTCCCTCTCGTGACTAGTGCCATGGTTGTCGCGCGGCCTGCGTCTAGCCACCGACGTCTCCGGAGCTCGTGCCGACAAACACGACCAGGACGGCAGCGTACGTGGCCGTGGCGACGAGCGTCTCGGCGTTGGACACGCGCACGCCAAAGGCCAGAACGAGCGAGAACAGCACGACGGCGGCCGACACGGTCACGAGGCTCTTGGTCAGCGACGGGCGCAGCGCCATGACGACCATGGGCGCGACGAGGAAGCCGCCGCCGGTCAGGGCGATGGCGAAGCGCACGAGGCGGTCGACAAAGGCCGACACGTGGTGCGGCGGGCGGCCGTCGGCGTACTCCTTGGCGCGGCGGCGCCTCTCCTCGCGCGAGAAGGCCAGGGCGCGGGGCAGCCGGCGCATGAGGGCGCGGCGCAGGGGGTCGACCTCGGCGGGCCCGGCGTCCTCGAAGAAGGCGTAGTGGCTGTGGAACGGGTCGAGGTAGTCGTCGGCGGACTGGAAGTGGGCCTGGAGGAGGGCCTTGCGCTCGCCGGCGTCGGACGCGGGGACGGCGCGGTGGGCGCGGAGGTGGCGGTAGTCGCGGACGGCGGTTGCTTTTCTCATGCTTCTCGTCAGGACCAAGTTCGAAGCCCCGACTCTGTCGGAAGGACGGGCAGTCGGGCTCGCTCACCGTAGTCGCGCAGGAGGTCCCGCAGCAGCGCGGCCTCGGCCTCGGAGCACGCGCCCTGCCTCTGCAGCCGGCTCTTCAGGCGCGCCAGCGTGACGTGGAAGTTGGTGAGGTTCAGCCGCTGCAGCGACTCGAACCGCAGGAAGTGGAACTCCTCCTCCTCGCGGAGCGACCGCGCGACGTACTCGATGAGGTTCTTCGCGTCGTCCGTGTCGGCCATCTTGCTCGGTTGCTGCGCGATGATGCTTCAGAGGGGATGATGCTTCGGAGGGGTCGCCGGCGTGTTGGGGGGACATATGACTGCTCGATATGACCCCCGGATGGCCCGCGCTGCGGCTGTGCCTCGGGGGCTTGCTCAAAGATGGGGAGTGTGCCTTGTACATGGTCATCCATGGCGAGACACGGCGACGGAGGCCGCCTCTGGTTGGTAGGGGGTGACGCCTCAGGGCAGCCAGCCGGTGCGGCTGAGAGGCAGCCGGCAGGCTCAGTGCGGCGAAAGTTTTAGGCTGGACGGGGAAGCCACTGAAGCGATACGAGATTTGTTTTGGAGGAGGTGGAAGGGGGCGAAGGTAGGGGCCGTTTTGATTTTGAATATGGCCAAGACACATGATAACACGTCCTCGCTTCCATTGCGAACACTTAAAAGTCTCGGCCTTCGGATGTAACATCTAGTACTTGTTTGCACGGGCACTCACTCATATCATGGCAAACGGGTCGCTATCTACGGCTGACAGGGCCGCTCATCTGAAAACGACGGCATCAGCCGGTTCGGGTGCCGGCCGCACCGGAGACCCAGCGCCTCGTGCCCTGCGTGGGCGGCTTTTGAAATGGATCTCATTCGTATCATTTACCGGGACGAAACCGGCGAGATCACTCAGGAGAAACAAACTGCCAGAAAACCCGAGCCAGCAATGCCTACGCGGGGCAAGGAACAGCGAGTCACGACCCAGCGCTGAAGCACGTCTGGTCCGCCCGGCACACGAGGCCGGTGAAGACGCTCAGCCCGCGGACGAGGCCGTCGACGTCGAGTTGGAGCCTTACCCTGCTCTGATCCGTCGTTCTGCGTCCCTGGCCTCGCTCCGCACGTTCCAGTCGCGTCGGTCTGGGATGTCGGTCCTGACGATGGGATCACACAGGTCGTGGGGCTCCCAGATATCGTACGACAACCCGGTGGTCAACGTCATCGAGACGATGCAAGGTCTCGTGAAGAAGATGCTGGCCAACCTCGGCCCGGCCAGGCAGTCGACCAAGAACCAGGTCCCGAAGCCCGCCGCCGCCGTCGCGAGCGTCTTGGCCAAGATCGACGCTCATCTGATGAAGCTGGCCGACGACCAGGCAATACGCCACAGCATGGTCGACACGACCCCGCGAGGTAGGTCGCTTCTTTCACGGGCGTTCTGCGCACTCCCAGCTGACCGTTGGGACAGCATTGGTCCGGCTCTGCGACCAGCTCAAGATCCACGTGTGGGGGGTGGTCATCAAGGCGACACCCGAGTCACTCGACCGGGCATGCGTCGAGCTCAACGACACGTACGAAGCGTTGGTCGCATGGTCCGAGGCCTTCATTGACGAGTTGAGCGTCGAAGCGCAAGAGGGCGCGAGGCAGGCGGAGAGAGGACAGAGTGAGCTGCCACGAGGGCTGCCTCCCTCGCACCGGACCCGAGTTCCCCAGCTTGACTACTCTGTTTTGGATCTAGAAAGAAACCGAAGGACGACTCGACGGCGGATGACGTGGATGGCAAGGCGACAGAGGATGTGAGTTGGTCTGGTGGTGATGCCGCGGGCTTCTTCATCAGCATTCGGCGGGGTGAAAAGAGGCCGAGGGCTCACGAGATAGGGTGAAAGCAGAGAGGGGCCTGGTCGAGCGCATTTTGGTACAGTTAGATGGAGCCTCGGAATCTCAAGCCAATTGCCTGAAAATTTGATGAAAGTGCGTCTTGTGAGAAGAAGTGCGTCTGTGAGAAGAGGTGCAACCGTCGATGTCGTCTCCAGTTCACAGCTGCACACCAAGAGCGCGCCAGGCAGCTTCGTGCTTATCTAATCGCGAAAATAATGGCTGGCGGCCCCTGCTCCAGAGACGACCTCACAACTCCCACCACCACCTCCCACTCCCACCACGCCAACCACCACTCCCACCTCCTCCAGCGACCCTCGACAAGGGCGACCGACTGCGACGCCGCCCACCTTGCATGCAGAGCCCATCGAACCCTTGACACCCCGTCCCCCGCCGCCCAGACTCCCGGACAGACAACCCCCCCTCATCACACACCCGGCAGGCGCAGGCAAGATGGACTACGAACCCATGCTGCTTGACAACGAGGTCGGCGGTCCCTCTGTCAAGATCTCCAACGTAGGCACCCCGGCCACCCTGCGCGCGCGCTCTCCCCGTGGCCCTGCCCCCCACTGACAAGCTCCCGCGCACCAGACCGAGAGCGACCGCGTCGTCTTCAACCTGTCCAACTGCCACCTCTCCTTCGCCAACTCGCTCCGTCGCGTCATCCAGGCCGAAGTGCCCATCATCGCCATCGACCTCGTCGAGATCGAAGCCAACACGTCCGTGCTCGCCGACGAGTTCATCGCGCACCGCCTCGGTCTCATCCCGCTGCAGTCCAAGGAGGCCGCCTCGCTGCACTACTCGCGCGACTGCGACTGCGAGCAGTACTGCGACAACTGCAGCGTCAAGCTGACCCTGCACGCCCGCTGCACCTCGGACGACGTCATGAAGGTCTACGCCAGCGACCTCGTCGTCGACAGCTTCCGCCAGAACAACAGCGTCGGCAACCCCGTCATCACCGACCCGGACGCCCTGGGGTCCCTGATCGCCAAGCTCAGGCGCGGCCAGGAGCTCAAGGTGACGTGCATCGCGAAGAAGGGCATCGCCAAGGAGCACGCAAAGTGGATGCCCACGTCCGCCGTCGGCTTCGAGTACGACCCCCACAACAAGCTGCACCACATCGACCTGTGGTACGAGACGGACGCCGCGACAGAATGGTACGTCCCCTGCCTCTTGCCCCCCCCTCTTCCCCGCCGATAGAGAGGGATGGAGAGAGACAAACACACACACAGAGAGAGAGAGAGAGAGAGAGAGCTGACCCCCATTAGGCCAAAGAGCAAGAACGCCGACCAGGAGGACCCGCCTCAGGAGGGCGAGCCGTTCGAGTACGACGCCAAGCCCGGCCGGTTCTACTTCGACGTCGAGACGGTCGGCAGCCTGGACCCGGACCAGATCATCCAGGAGGGCATCAAGATCATGCAGGAGAAGCTCGCGCTCATGCTGCACACGCTGACGGGCGAGGCCGAGGGCGGCATGGACGGCGGCGACTTTGACGGGCCCCGGAGCCCCGACATGAACATGGAGGGCCAGGGCTGGAACGACCAGGGCTACACGACGCCCTACAACGGCGGCAACCAGACGGCGTGGGGCGGCTCGGCCACGACGCCCTACAACAACGCGACGCCCTACGGCGCGTCGGGCCAGTCCGGCGGATGGAACTGAAGGGCGGGGGTGGATGGTCAAGAGGTATTTGCCTGCCTGTCCCCGCCGCCGCGGCGTTCAGGACGAATGGAGGGGTTGTCAGATTGGGAATGGCTGGTTGGTAGGACTGCGGCGTTCTTTCGGGTGGCCGGCCACGCGTGGCTCGGCTTTTGTATAGTACAGCAACGATTTTTCGCGGACAACCAAAAAGATGCATTAGAGCGGCGGCGGCGAGGGGGGTGGAGCGCGTGAGGAAGGCAGAGCATCAGGCTTGCTACATGGCTTTTTCTGCCTGCATGTATGCATGGAGAGAGAGAAAGAATAGGCGGGCTTCGAAACCATGGCTCGATTTCGAATTCGAAGACTGAAATTGAGTAAAAAAATACAATCATAAAGGAACCCAAGGCAATACAGCAAGATTGCCCCCCGAACGCCTGGTGCCAGATGCCGCAATGCACCACGAATGCGTTCCATCTGGCTCCCGTCCCAACGCCTCGTCTAGTATGCAGATGATGTGTGTATCCCGTGTGGCCGTGCGCGTGCTTGCCGCCGTCTATGCCTTGAGTCTATCCTCGTCCGCGCCGGCGACCTTTCTATATACCTTGCGGTGCATCTCCAGGAAGACGAATGTGCAGATGGTTTGCCTGGGAGGGTCAGCCAGGACGAACATGTCTGTGAAATAAAAGGGGCACTCACGGTCCGAGCCGCAGGAAGCTGGGCAGCCAGCCCTTGAACATCCAGCGCAGCCCCTCGCTGCGGTAGATGGTGCGCAGGGTGCTGGCGAGCCCCTCCTGGGTGGAAGCGCTCATGACGCGGGTCTTGATGACGTCGACGGGGCTGGTGACGGTGGCGGCCATCATGCCGGCGAGCAGGGAGGCGGTGAAGTGGGTGGTCAGGTTGTCCTGCATGGGCGTGTTGCGCAGGAGCAGGCCCTTGAAGGTGTCGTAGGAGGCGAGCTGGGAGGCCGTCATGACGGCGGCGCGCATGCTGTTGGGCAGCACGCCGCGGAACCAGCTGAGCGGGCCCTCGTCGCGGGCCATGCGGACGAGGCCGTCGAGCGCGTGCCGGTAGTTGCGCCGCTCGCCGGCCGGCAGCGCCGCGTCCTGCTGCATGCGCACGTTGAGCACGTCGGCCGCGTTGCCGGAGATGCCGCCGACGAAGCCGGCGAGGGACGCCATGGCCGTGAGCACGGGGAACGACGGCTGCTTGTTGTCGGGCGACCGGCGCATGGCGCGTGTCTTGAGCTCCTCGTAGACCCCGAACCGCACGGTCGAGTACGTCATCTGCCGGAGGAGCGAGGCCGAGAGCCCGGCGTAGAGGCCGAGGGGCCCGTCGGACCGGAGGATGTGGAGGACGGTGCCGGACATGTTCTTGGGGGCGTCGGGGCGCCGCACTTGGAGCCGGACCTGCGCCGTCAGTGTCTGGGAACCGCTTGGGAAAAGCCTGAAAGCGAGGGGAGGGGGGGTCTGGGGGCAGAGAGTTCGTCGCATACCTTGACTGTGATCAGGGTCAGCGAAGTGTCGCGATACGGGGCGAAAGAGGAGGCATAAATCAAAACTCACCGAGATCCAGGGGATGGGTCACGCAGGCGGCCATGCTGCTGGCGCTGCCGCCGAACCAGAAGGGGTATCTTGTCGAGCTTTTCGCCGTCTTCTGCGTCTTCTTCTGCTCCTCGGCCGTAAGACCGGGCTTCTCGGCGCCGGGGGCCATCTTCGCGGACTGCATCGTGGGCAGCTAAGGATGGTGTTCGGCCGAGGGTGCTCCCATGCCGGAATTCAGGGGTGGTGAATTGTCGATTGATTGTCCGGGGAAACAGGGGCAGAGCCAGAGAAAGGGAAGTGCTGTGGTCGGTCCGCGATGTCGTCGGTGGTGGTGGAGAGGATTGGTGCAGCTTTTTTCCTGCGACTGGTTCGGACCTGCGTCATTGCGCACCGAGGTTACACAGCACACAACGCGGTACCTACAGGGCCCCGGCCGCCGTTAGAGTCCGCTGCGGTGCGCTACGGAGCGCTGGTGACAGGGGTCTGACCTCATCGCTATCGCTAAGCCGACTAAGCCGACTGAAGCCACCTGAATGCTGTACTGTAGGTACCTTAGGTAAGGTAGATGCCATGCATGTGCCTTACCTAAGCCGGTACGGCCATTCCAGGGTTCGGCCCCACTCGTCTTATCGTTATCACTCCCCTGCAGCAGCTTCGAGCTCGACGTCGATCGTTGGTTTGACCTTTTCCACGATGATCCGTCATCTCAGCGTTCCTTCATCCCTTGCGCCCCTCGACCCGTCCACTCTCAATGCGGTGACCACGCCTTCTTGACTGTGCCCCGAGCTTTTCGTCAACCTACAAACACCCCCACACACCCGCCATGCAGGCGTCGAGGCTCGCCGCCCGCCAGCTGCGCAGTTGGGCGCATGGCGCAACGTGCCTGAGCAGAGCCGGAGCCAGGCATCACCAGACCGCCTTGCTCTCACGGAGCTGCGCATGGCGGGGCTACTCATCAGGTGGGATTACCCTCTTTCCACGACCTGCAACTTCGGTCTGACGTCCCCCAAAGGCCCCGCGACACCACCGCAGACCGTCGAGGTCAACGGCAAGACGCATCCCACCGACCACTGGTTCAACGCCCCTCCCAACGTCGTGGCCGCCGCCTCGCGCAAACTGCACCTGCAAAAAGACCACCCCGTCTACATTACCCGCCAAATTATCGAGTCTCAATTCCCGAGCACGACCTACAAGTACCACAACACCTTCGACCCCGTCGTATCGACCCACCAGAACTTCGACTCGCTCGGCTTCCCCGAGGACCACCCGGGCCGCGCGCGATCCGACACGTACTACTTCAACAAGGACACCCTCCTGAGGACGCACACCAGCGCCCACCAGGCCGAGACGTTCAAGGCCGCCCAGAGCGACGGCTACCTCATCAGCGCCGACGTCTACCGCCGGGACGCCATCGACAGGAGCCACTACCCCGTCTTCCACCAGATGGAGGGCGCTCGCGTCTGGGACCGCTCCCAGTACCCTGAGGGCGCCATGGCCGACGCCATCCGCGCCGACGTCGAGAGGCTGCCGAGGCACGACGTGCCCGTCGAGGACCCCCACCCTGGCATCGACCCCGAGCGCAACCCCCTCCAGGAGGGCCACCACACGGCGGCCGAAGCCGAGGCCATCGCCGCCCACCTGAAGCGGTCCATCGAGCTCATGGTCATCGAGATCTTCTCCCGCGCCAAGGCGGCCGCCATCAAGGCCGACCCGGGGTACAAGGACGAGCCGCTGCGGATGCGCTGGGTCGAGGCCTACTTCCCCTTCACGAGCCCGTCGTGGGAGCTCGAGGTCTACTTCGCCGGCGACTGGCTCGAGGTGCTGGGCTGCGGTGTGGTCAAGCACGACATTTTGGCCAACGCTGGCCAGCCGGGCAAGCTGGGCTGGGCCTTCGGCATCGGCCTCGACCGCATCGCCATGCTGCTGTTCCAGATCCCGGACATCCGGCTCTTCTGGTCGCAGGACGAGCGCTTCCTGAGCCAGTTCCGCGGCGTGTCCGATGACCTCACGTCCCTCCGCCGCTTCGTCTCCTTCTCCAAGTACCCGGCGTGCCCGAAGGACGTGTCCTTCTGGCTGGGCGGCGTGTCGGCGGCGGGCGGCGGCGTGCGGGCGAGCGCGCACCACTTCCACGAGAACGACTTTATGGAGCTCGTGCGCGACGTGGCCGGCGACCGCGTCGAGGACGTGCGCGTCGTGGACGACTTCACGCACCCCAAGACGGGCCGGCGGAGCATGTGCTACCGCGTCAACTACCGCAGCCTCGAGCGCACGCTGACCAACGAGGAGACGAACGAGCTGCACGGCGAGGTCAAGAGGCGGCTGGTCGAGAGGCTGGGGGTGGAGATCCGGTGAGGGTGTATATTATGTAAAGTCTGTACCATATGCGCACGATGCGCGACGACTCGGAGGGGTTCGAGCGAATTGGTATTTCGAGCGAATATACCAAACGAAGCATCTGAAGCATCTGCAGCATCTGAAGCATCTGAAGCACCTCACACTTGATCCGCTCCACAGCCAAACAGTGCTTCACCCATGACAGCAAATGATGCTTCATGGCAGCAAGTAATGCTTCAACCATGGCAGCAAGTAATGCTTCAACCATGGCAGCGAATAATGCTCCACCATATGGCAGCAAGCAGAGGGGTGAGGTCAACGCCAGCAGCCAGCCTACGACGAAAAAAAAGAAGCAAAACGCTCCCCAGGGCCGGTCACCCCCGGCCCGCCAACTCCCTGCGTCAGGGGGCCGGCGGGCGAGGGGCAATGGACCCTGGGTACGGAAACCGCCACGAGGCCCGCGATTTGCACTAGATGTGGTGGGCGTGAGATTCGAACCAGTGCCCTTCTGGTTGTAACGTGCGTCCACACCCGCTGGGCTAGCAAGGCTGTGGACTGGCGATAGGGGGGCCGCGAAGACGGGATCATGAAGGAAGGGGCGCTGCCTGGTGCCTGGTGCCTGAGGCTGGTGTTGACTACGTTGCCTGAGGCTGGTGATGACACCGTTGCCTGGGGCTGGTGTTGACACATGTTGCCTGGTAGCTGGGCCGGCTCTTCACGGTAGGCTTCCGTGACAGTGAGGCAGCATGTCTGCTATGCGCCTCCTCGGGGTGAATTTAACAGGGTGATCCTATGATTTGGCTGGTGCAACTGTTAAAAGGGTCGTCCACACTGCCTCCACAGGGTGATGAGTACACGTACACCAAGTGAGATATAACAAGCAAGTCTGCTTCCTCCGGCTACATACATCACATCCAGAGGCGTGGCAAAAGTTACTCTCGCCGAACCACCACCACGCAAGCACACGGCGCAGACCATCGATCATGCTCCCCCCTAAGCACGCCAGCGAGGCAGACAAGGCCTCGTCACAATTTACGTCTGAGCCGCTGTCGGCCAATGCAGAAGAAAGGGCAGGCACCACGTTTACGAGAGACTAGGTAGGTAATTTGAAAAAAAAAAAAAAAAAAAAAAAAGGCATAATAGGGGCTCATATGCGTCGCACCCGCTGGCTCGTCCGCCGACGCAGCTCAGCCACGCCTCGACGCAAGTCACGCAAAACGCGCGCGAGACTGTCGGCGCCCGACGGACGCGGCGCGCGCAAGCCAGCCAGCCAGCCAGCCCGGTCCTGGCGCTGGGAAGCAGCAATCTGGTCACGGCGAGGTGGTAATTTCACGAGCGCCTCGGGGCTGTACGGCGGCCAGCGCCTGGACATACGAACGGGGCCCAGGTCCAGCCAGAGGAGAGAGGGCGCAGGCGGGTATTTCCCTGGCGGGTCCAGTCCATGCTGCGGACGGCAGTCGGGAGCCCGGGGCGGTGGGATGCCGGGCGTCGGGCAGCGCCCGAGGCAGTCTTCGCGGCGGACTGGGTGGGACTCTGGGGGAAGTCTGCGGGGCTTGGCTTGGCTTGAAGCTTGACGGATGGGAGGTCACGTCTTGACGCTTGGAGGGCGGGTTCATGTCAGCAGGAAGAGGGGAAGGTGGTGAGGCATGACGGTGACGGATGTGCTGCGCATCCGGTCGAGTCGGGTCGAGTCAAGACGGGCGTGATCCGTGCCAAGCCAGCGGGTGAGCACAGCCTCCCTCGTTGGGGTGCGTCGGGTGGTGGGCGTGGCGGGCGTGGGCGGTGTCGGTTTGTTGCGTCATGGCCGTGTTCGTGCTCGTGTGTCTGTCGTGTGGAAATGACTGATGTCTCGGAGGCCTGGGAGGGCGATGGGCGATGGGCGATGGGCGATGGATTGTCTGATGGAGGAAGGCGATGGACGATGGCGATGAGGTCTGGCACCCACGATGGCCACGACGTGGTGTCTGAGGTCTGGGTTGTGTCTGAGGTACGTACCTGCAGCAGAGAGAAACGCCGTAGAAACACTGATCCGCGGACCAACCAGAGGCGGGCCAATGCAAAGGCGTGTCCTCCACATGCGCCCAGCCGTGCACCTGCAGCATCCCCTCACTCGTCCCCTCACCTGCATCCCCTCAGCAAACCTGCATCCCCTCAGGCCTCGCACCTTCATCCCACTGGTCGGCAGGCCTGCATCCATCCGTCGGGAGACCCTCGGGGTCGGACAGCCAGAGGCCGGGCCGTCTGCCACGGTCACGGGGGAGCTCTGGACCTGCCACCCTGCTGGACCTCGCTGGACCCTGCTGGCATACCCCCAGGTGGCGAATCGGCCGTTCTCGATGCTTCCGCTCTGCCAAAGGCCTGCTTCGGCGAGAAATTCAAATCCTGCACCGCCTCGCTGGTCACGAAGGGAGGGAGGCATGAAGGCAGAATCAGCAGAAGGGCCTGGCTGGCTGGAAACGGAGGCCCTGCCTCGTTTCATGCTGGCGCGTGCCGTCTCCGTCTGTGCTGGGCACGGCCAGGCCGCCCGCGCGTCTGCCGCTGGGAGCGCCTGTCATCACGCCCGTCGGGGCCTGTCATCGCTGGGCTCCCGGGCGCATCGCTGGCAGAGGGCGCTGAAGCACAGCGGGAGTACAGCGAGCTGTGGGCCGACCCCGCCTCCTCACGGGCCCCCGGGAGGCCTGCATCTGTGTTCAGAGCAAGCAAGGTACGTACCGAATCCACCATGGCTCTGCCCAGAGTGCTGAGTGCTCAGAGTGCTGGCGGTGGGGGCACAGAGTGGGGATCAGGGCTCGACCCGCGAATGGCAGGCGGACATGGGGGACCCTCTGCCGCGCCTCGCTCGCGTCTCCACTTCTCGTCACTTGCACCGCCCCTCTCTGTGCCTGCCTCTGGCTTTGTCTCGCCTCTCAACATCCGCCGTCTGCTGCTGCGCTCGCTCCGACGACGTACGCTTCATCGCCTCGTACATATACCCTCCTCTGTCTTCTGTCTTTCGTTTAGGGACACTCTGCTTCCGAGAACTGCACCATCTACAGCATTGCCAGCAGCAGCATCCTCTCCACACCACAGGATTATCACCACCACCACCATCACCACCACCGCCAGCATCCCCTCAACACCACAGAATCATCACCATCATAACCACCACAGAATCACCACCATCACCACCACCACCACACGACCACAAGATGGCCACGCAGTCTCGCCCCCTCAGCGCCCGCCGCTCCCCCTCGGCCAAGTCTCTCTCTCTCGACCTCTCCTCCCTGCCGCCCCTCACCCAGCCCACACCCCCCTCCAACACGCTCCTCCTCACCAACCTTGACGACCTCGCCATCTTCCGCCCCGACAACCTCCAGACCATCCGCGACCTCATCGCTCAGACCGCCGCCATCCACACCTGGTCCCCTCTCAAGTCCTTCCGCCGCATCATCGTCTCCTTCTACGACGAGGATGCCGCCATCGCCGTCCGCCAGATCTGGAACGGCGAGGCCGTCCTCGGCAACGTCTGCCGCGTCTACTTCGGCACCCCGACCCCCATCGACCAGCACCTCAAGGACCAGTACCTCGCCCTGCCCGACGCCGGCAAGCTCTTCTTCATCTCCCCGCCCCCGAGCCCCCCTCACGGCTGGGAGATGAAGCTCGAGGACGCCCCCAACAAGCAGGTCCACGCCGAGGACCTCGCCGACGCCCTCGCCAAGCTGCACCACGCCGCCCGCGCCGCCCCCTCCGGCATCGACACCCCCGTGAGCCCCGTCGACGGCACCCGCCAGACCCGCAGCCGCAGCTCCACCCTGCTCTACCAGCCCAACGCCCACGACGGCGCGAGCCCCGACCTGCCCGCCATCTGCCTCGAGGACATGACCGACGAGCCGAGCCCCATCGAGGCCCCCAAGCCCATCATGGCCCACACCTCCCGGCCCCCCGTCGAGCTGATGTAACGGCAAGCACGAGGCAGCGAGCACGAGACAGCGAGCAAGAGACGGCAAGCACGAGGCGGCGAGCACGAGCTATTGTATTTCTCATGGCATGGCGTTTGGACAGGGCGGTTTCGGTGGCATCATATAGCACCACCAGCATCATCACGGTACATACGGAGGCGCAGGTCGCTCGGGCCAGGGGCCACGAGCTGGAGTTTGGGAGCTTAAAAAAGCAGGGTTGTACACTAGATCAGCGTCGGCTACGGCCGGCTGGAATAAAACAGGTCATCACACGCGTGCCGAATGCTTCACAACGTCATGTCACCCCGACCACGCACCCTGATATATCATCGTCCAGGCACCATATCCTGCACCCCCAGCACGGGGCCACCGCAGCCCGCACCACCACAGCCCACACGCCACGACCACGGCCGCGACCCCCAGCGCCCCGAGACTCGCCCGCTCACGGCGCCCAGCGCCGGCCTCGCGCCCCTGTCGCGCTATCTCCTCGAGCCTCGCCATCTCGGTCGCCACCGTGTCCAGCTCCGGCACGTACTGGAACTCGAAGCTCGTCTCGGCGCCCAGGGCGCCCAGCTCGCTCCGCCGCACGGTGAGGTCGTACAGGGCCGCCGCCAGCCTCCTCCGCCGCGGCGCGTCGGCCCAGGCCGCGCGGGCCGTCCCAGGCGTTGCCCACAAAGCCTGGCGGGCGGGCGAAGCAGACGGGCCGCGCAGCACCAAATCACTTGGCCACCTCAGTGTCTGGCCGAC
>JPET01000006.1:1383670-1404548 GCA_000732205.1 Verticillium tricorpus MUCL 9792 | reverse complement strand
GCCGCCAGCGCCAGGATCCGCCGCCGCACCGCCGCGTGCAGCAGCCGCACCCGCACCGTCGACGCGAACCCCGCGCCCCCCGGCCGCACCGCCGCCACCGACGACGTCACCTGCAGCACGTGCTGGAACGTCTCCAGCAGCCGCCGCCGCGTGACGTGCACCCCGAAGCCCCCCGTGCGCGCCAGCGTCTCCACCACCCGCCGCGAGCCCATCCCGCCCACCAGAGACTGGAACGTGAGCTGCCGTCGTCAGTCGTGCTGCCTGGGAAAGGGGTTATGCTTCCCATGCTGCCTGGGAAAAGGGGTCATGCTGCTTGGAAGGAAAGGGGGTCATGCTGCTTGGAAGGAAAACGGGAATCACGCCTACCGCGAAGATGGCGGGCCCCGCGTACCGGAGGAACACCTGCTGCCCGCGCTCGACCTGCGCCCAGTCGACCCAGTCCGGGACCGTCGTGATCTCGGCCCACAGCCGCCCGAGCACGGGGTCCGTCTCGGCGTTGTCGCGCAGCAGGGCGTAGAGGTCGCGGGGCGGTCTCTTCTCGCCGTCCGGTGCGGCGTCCTCGCCCGGCGGGCCCCTCTTCTCCGGCGGCGATATCTCGTCGAGCCTGTTGAGAGCCGCCTCGCCCAGCGTGTCGTACGTAAACATCATGGGCCGCATCTCCTCGGCCGTGCGGTGGTCCGGCGTCCACCGGAACTGGTAGTCCCAGACCTCCCGCCACTCGGGGCCGGACTTGCGGAACAGCCACGCCAGGCAGTTGGGCACGGCTTGCACGTAGTCGGACATGGCTGCAAGTGATGTCGAGGGGCAAGTAGACGACAAGATAAGAGAAAATAAAACAAAAAAAAAAGAGAGAGCTATGCTTCGTTCTGCTGGGAGGAGTGCGTAAGTCTGCTTGGACAACAGGCCCAGGCGGCCTAGATGCTAGCGGGGCGACGCGGTGACTTCATCAGAGTTGGGGACGATGATGGCCACATCTTCGCTGGAGACGTGCCGGCCGAGGAGAGGAGCCGGGAATTATGAGCGCACCTCTCCCGCTGCTCTCATGACACATGAAGGGCAGAGGCCGAGGTCTCGACTCTCGGCCCCGCGAGTAAGATGGCAGGGTGGCCACCCACCTCGCCGACCTTGGCGATGTGCTTGACGCATCACTCATGATGCGCGCTGGGATGGGCGCAGTCGGGGCGCACTAGCGGCCCTGCTCCGAATCGAAGGGGGTCACCTGGGCTCGACTGGCCCTCCATGACGGCGGCAGCGGCAGTGGCAGCGCGGCAGAAGCAGAAGCAGAAACCCCGAGTAGCAGCATGTGAATGCGTTGCCGGTCAACGAGCCCCGTCTGGCTGAGCGAACAAGCGGGTGATGGTGAGTGGCATCGTGGTAGAGACGTTGAATGCTACCGACCGAGTGATCTTGGTAAGACAAGATCGCCCCAGTCAGCTTTCGATCGAACACACCTTACCCACGGGAACATACAGATGGTCGCTGTAGCCCGCCGTATGGACTGAAAGGAATCTGCGACTGTTCTGGGACATCTCGGCATTGCGGCTGATTCGTCGGAGAGACTCACACCATTCAGAGGTCTTGTGCTTGGGAATGCCCTCATTCCATCACATACGACCATACCTGCTGGAGAACTCGGGATCCCGTCCGCTCTCCCCTAGATAAGCCAGTAAGGGCTGGATCAGTAGTTGGGTCGGTGACGACCAGCGAATACCCGGTGTTGTATGTTTTTGGTGTTTTGCGTAATCTTTTTGTCTCTTGTTGTGGTGTTAGTTGAGGTTCTCGTGGGAGCCTTGGAGTGCGACGGGGGTTTCGGGCCATCATCTTGTCTCTCGATGCGACCCGTCTGATAGGTAAGGTTGAAATGAAAGGCTATCTATCGCCCGAGACATGCATGCTCGGGACGGGAATCACGGCAGGCGTGCCAAAGAGCACCAAGCTGTAACAAGGTCACTGTATTCAAAGCTACGAACCGGTCTACCATGGCACCCCTTATTGTGTTGAGTTTTGCTTCCGGGACTTTCCTATGTACCTGACGAAGAACTTTAATCGTTGCCCAGTGCATTCTTTAAGCCTGGGGATCAGAAGCCTGTTGTTATATCGTGGCGCAGGTTGAGCTCTGTACACACAAAGCTGCCTTGGTCCTGATCCTCGATTCACAATCACGTTTACTCGCCCACCTGTGCAACTATGCATTGTCATTTGTACAGGTCTGTGTTTGCTAACAAAGGAACAGGTGGCTGTAGATCGCATTACACAGCACATCTCGACTAGGCTGACGCGGCATTGCGGCCAACACAACCATTGCCTCGAGCTCCTATCCTATCCTACGAGACATCCTCTACGAGAGCCATATTTTGGGGATGATGTAAGCTATCTAAAATTAATGAAGGGTATATTCCAAGTATAACAGTAAATCATCGGAGGGCGCATGTAGCCAGAGGGCGCGCGTCGCACCCTGCCAGGGACAGGATTGTGCGGCACTGCGCCGGCCATGTGGAGCAATTTCTTCAGTGGCGTGCGGGTTCCCGCGATCCGGATGGTCTGACGAGTGAGTCCTCTTATGCTCAAGAGACCTCTCGACCGATCGTCTGTCGGTATTTGGAGTTGCCGATGGCGAGACTCATGGCAGGTGAGACAAACATGATTGGTAATTTAGCTGTTTTGAAAGGCTATATCTGCTGGAAATTTACCTCAATTGTATTGCTCGGCTTGCGCTGTGTTGATTCAATACCCGAGTCTGTGCCGGCAAATATCAAGAAGTAAACAAGAAGAAAAAGCAGCAAAGCGCCGTAAATAGTGTCATGGTCGCTGAAAGCCGTTTGACGCCGAGGGTATCCCTTACGCAGCTGAGCGTGGAAGTGAGTTTGGACACCCGCCCCCTTTCCTCCCTCCTACCATATTGGATCAGAAAGACAGCGAATCCTCAAGTGATCTGCGAGCTTTCCGCTAGCTGACAGATTGTGCAACCAAGGATGCCCACCTGGAAGACAACACAGAGGCATATCCCGAAAGAGGCTGGGATGCATGGCTGGTAGTCGCCGGCGCTTGGTGTGCCATGATCCCCTCAATGGGATTACTCAACAGCCTGGCGGTGCTTCACGCCTGGGTGTCCGAGAACGAGCTGCCGGGCATGTCAGAGGCTGCCAGTGGATGGATCTTCAGCACTTACGCCTTTTGCCTGTACTTCTGCGGAGCTCAAGTCGGTAGGTTGCACTCCTCAAGCAGAGCGCCTCCGATCGTGGCCAGCATTGTGTTGCCTGCTCGTTGAAGCACACCGCTAGAGGACATCTGCGATGTGGCTGACGATTTGACGTTGTAGGCGCAATCTTCGATGCTCGAAATGTCCAGGTGCTCCTCATCCCGGGAAGCATAGGTATCGTGGCTTCGATGATGTTTCTGAGCTTATCAGGAGGTAAGCCTGACCTCCTGTCAGACAAATTGGAATGCCACAAACGCTGACAGCTGCAGAGTATTACCAGTTTCTTCTGTCTTTTGGCGTGCTGGGCGGCATCTCTGCTTCCCTGCTTTTCACCCCGAGCATCGCCGTCATCGGCCACTGGTTCCATAAGAGGCGCGCGCTCGCGACAGGCGTTGCCTGTACCGCGGGAGGCATCGGCGGCGTTGTATTTCCTCTCATCATTCTCTGCTCGGCGCCTCGCATCGGCTTCGCCTGGTCTATCCGGATTATTGGCTTCGCCTGTGCCGGCTTCTGCATCGCCGCATGCTGCCTGCTGAAGAAAAGGTTGCCGCCCAATCGCCTGGGAGGCTCATCGGTCGACCTCAAGGCACTGCGGGACGGAAAGTTTGCCATCACGACGCTCGCAATCTTCCTCATCGAGTTTGCCGTCTTCATCCCGTACACCTACATATCCTCCTACGCGATCCACGCGGGCATGGACGCCCAGGACGCCTACCTCCTCAACACCCTCCTGAACGCCGGTGCCGTCCTGGGCCGCGCCCTGCCTGGATACGTCGCCGACCGGTTCGGCGTCTTCAACACCATGTGCGTGACGGCCCTCGTGTGCACGGCCTTCATCTTCGGTCTGTGGCTGAACGCGGGGGCCAGCGAGGCGACCATCACGTCGTTCGCCGTGCTGTTCGGCTTCTGGTCCGGCGCCGCCATCAGCCTGACTCCCGTCTGCGTCGGCCAGGTGTGCGAGACCAAGGACTACGGCAAGAGAAGCGGCACGTCCTTCTTCGTGGCGAGCTTCGGCGCCCTGACTGGCATTCCCATTGCGGGCGCCGTGCTGCAAGCCAACGGGGGCTCGTACGACGGCCTGATTTATCTGGCCGGTGCCTCGTACCTGGCTGCTCTGGTGGCTTTCGGCGTAGCTCGAGGCGTTGCCGGGGGCTGGGATCTCATGGCTGTTTTCTAGACTCACGCGCCGTCTCCTCATGTCATACACGTTGGCTCTATCGATCGGCAAAAGCTCAAGTACATAGTCACGGCGGAGGATAGAAAATGGAGGAATACAGCATGTCATTTATACAGCTTTTTATCAGGGGCTACGTGGTCCCTGGGTGTATATACCGTGCCTCGAGTGGAAGCGTTACTCATATATCATTCCTGGCATTACAACTCCGCCCTACTCGGAAGGACCGCCGAAGCCACGGCCGCCGTCACGGCCGGGACCGCTGGCCACGCGCAGGACGTAGGCGCCGCGCTCAAAGGTGTTGGCGACGATGTAGCCGGAGGGGAACTGGAAGTTGCCCCAGGAGCCGACGAACTCGAGGGCGCCGCCGGCGGCGTCGTCCTCGGGGTGCATGTCGAAGAAGGCGAGCTTGCGGATCTGGCTGCCGTCGGGGTGGGTGGAGATGGAGCGGACGTCGGTGACCCAGACGCCGGCGCCGTAGTTGGACTGGAACATGATGCCGTCCTCGATGTACAGGTTGTGGTCGATGCCGATGTGGTCGGTGTTCTCAAAGAAGCCCGTGTACTTGGGGTTGCGCAGGTCGCTGAGGTCGGCGATGTGCGTGATGGGGATGCCGCTGGCCGCGTCGCCGGCGCCCTCAACCTCGTCCAGCTCGTCGTTGAAGAGGATGAACTGGTGCCAGTTGCGCTCCGTCCACCAGCCCTGGTGCACGTACGTGGCGCCGGGGTACTCGAGGCGGCCCAGCATCTCGGACGCCGCCTTGTCGGTCGAGTCCCAGATGGTCACGCTGTCCTCGTTGTAGGCCACGCAGATGTTGCGGCCCTCGAAGCGGCTGTCAGGGCCGTTGTACGTCACGCACTGGGCGTCGTGGGTGTAGCCGTCGGAGCTCGCGCAGCCGGGCTTGGTAGGGTTGGCCGGGTCGGTGAGGTCAATGTACTCCATGCCGGCGGCGCAGGTCTGGTTGCGGGGCTGGGCACCGACGGCGATGGCGTACTCGTTGTCCCAGTCGATGACGACGTTGTGAGCACGGCCGATGGGCAGGTCGTCGAACAGACCGACGAGGTCCGACTGGGGGTCGAAGGTGACGGGGCTGGCGGGGTCGATCTCGACGACCTTCTTCATGTCGAAGATCTGGATGTTGTGGCCGACAGCCTCCGAGCCGATGATGGCGAGGTCGTTCAGCACACGGATCTCTCGCCACGACGAGCCGATGGGGTCCTGCGACGGCAGACGGCCGAGGTAGGTCATCTTGCCCTTGTCAGAGACCTCGACGAAGGCGGTGCCGGTGTGCTGGCCGATGAGGGCGACCTGGCGACCCTCAGACGACACCCAGCCCCAGATGGAGGAGCCCCTGCGGTTGGGGAACCTGGGGTCCGCCTCGCCGCCGCCCATGTCGTTGTGGTTCAGGAAGTCGTACAAGTCCATCTGCGTCATGTCAGCTAATATCCGTAACGAAGCACAGGGGGGACGGTCCGGCACGTACGTTCTTGCAGCGGAACGTCTGCATGGGGTTGCCCTTCTCGGCAACGGCAGTGCCACACTTGCCGCACTCGAGGCGATCCTCCTTGATCTTGGGGTCGAGCTTGTCCCAGGTGGACCAGGACGGCCACTGGCTGGAGTTGAGGGCTCCAGCGGCCTCGAGGGCATCCCACTGGGCCTGTGTGCGTGTTAGTCAAGATTCGGCGTGTCGCGGCGGAGCATGATGCAACATACGTTCTTCATGTCCATGATCATCTGGTGGATCTCGCCCGACTCATACTGCTCTCGCGAGAAGTGAGCGGCGTTCGCCACCGCGGGCAGAAGCATCAGAGCAGAGGGGACCTTCATCTTGGGCAGCTTGAGAGAGAAGAAGAACGGAGGAGGATGAGTGGTACCAGCGGGTCGTGGCGATCATCTCCCAGGTCCCTCCGGGTGTTCTTTATACCACTCTCCGTCCCCTTGCCCTGTCACCCAGCATATGTCCAGCATATTTTCAACTGCCACTTTGAGCAAGTGATCGGCAAGGTACTTGGAAGAACCCCAGATCGCAACGCCGCTTCTTACCTTCCCTATTCGATGTAGCGACGGGCCAAGACTCCTACCCCGCGCAGAGCCAAGACCGTTAAAGATGACCCAAGATGACCAAGGTTCTTATCTGCCCGCACGGTTTCCTAATCAAGCTAAGATGACCCGTCCAAGATATGCGGACAGCAAGACGGCAGTGCACACTAGCCAATGCCGGAGGCGAAGCCGCGAGTGTCGGGATACCCCTGCGGAAACACATCCTTGCCGAAATACCTTATTTTGCAGGTGCAAAGCCAAACTTGACCGAGCCCGTTCATCCGGTACCCACGTGTGGTTGCTGCGTTTCATTTGGAGTGGACATGGCGACGAGCAGGCAATTGACGTAGGTGTGAGCAGGAGATTGAGCAAAGGATCGAGCAAAGCTGGCAACCATATCGCTGTCACCAGATAAGGTACGCTGTGAGGCAGATCGATAGACCAGCTAACCCTGTCATATCCAGCAGTACGGGGCGATTGTTCCCGGAACACGAGGTGCAGCCGACCCTGGGAGCTGTTAGCGCTACTATAAGTACCTGTCGGAATAGAAGCAGTGCTTTTCACTTGATCAGGTAAGGTAGGCTGGCTACTGGTTGCCCTTTTTTCGGGTGCATCCGCATCGGCGACAGCATCCCCCTTATCCCAGCTTCAGCCCAATCCTGCCCCGCTATATGATCTGTCGACACCAGTCTACCTAGACGATGTCATCGACGGCACGCTCCGGGGGGGTGATGCTTTCCTTGAATACGGCCTGGTATCCCCCCGTCATTCACGACATTGAAGCAAGGAACCTAACCGTCACGCCTCTGACGATGGCCCAAAAGGCATCATACGGTCTTGCTCGAATGTCTTCAAGCTAGGCAACTGAAATTTCGCCCGGCCTACCTGTGGCACGAGTCTGTCCTCCGTAAAGCTCGCTATTGCTGCGGGCGCGGTGGTGGAGGCGACGATCTTGTCGGTCGAGAATGCGCCATCCCTGTGGAAGCTCGGCGGAACCTACGAACTACAAGGCAGTGCCGAACGGACGAAGATCATACCACTGGTGGGCCCGAGGGTCCTCGAATCTGAGAACTTGCTGCTCATGTAGAATAAGCTGGAGAGCAGTCTCTTGAATACAGTGAGGTCGTGGTCTATGGCATGTAGGGTCACGGAGCAGCACCTCTGAATCGATTGAGTATTCACTTGATCTGTTTTGTGGAACAGGAGAATGTTCAAGATGTACGCGAACTTGAGCAGATAGCATCACTGCACGAACCCCCCGATTTAACTACATAGTTCGAAAAGTTTGTGATGCGAAAGCGTCGGGAATAGGATGCACGTTGACGAAACATCTCAGGAATGTGATCTGAAAGCTTTGACCAATCCACCACCTAAATCTATTAGAGCCTTGAACGGACATGCATCGCCATTATCTCGATATACATAACACTAACGGGCCATGATGATTTCCCATGACCTCTTGACAGTCATTGCATTAAAGAGCCCTGGCTGCCAGGCTTCCCACTAAATCACGCCAGCGGGTTTCAGAACTGGGGTATTGGCTATGCCTATTACAAGAAACAGTATCATGATATCGATATAGCAATCTTTAGAACCCCCGGGCCGTTTCCCAAGCCTGTTCCTAGAAACCGATGATATAGGTGTCCTCCCTTTAGTATCTTGCGAGTTGACATTGATATCATGGGCTCGATTGAACCAGCGCTCGAACGACTCCGAATGAGCTTATTAGACCACAGCCGAGAGCGGTATATCGCCATTAGGGCCCGTATAATGAACCTTGACTTGATTAGTTCGAAGAGAAAGCCTAGCGATTACAGCCTAATTTATATTAGAGGCGTGCAACAGGAGCGTGTGAAACTCCTTATCGACTGGGTAAGCTTTGGCCTTGCCCGTTCCTAGACGCATATCGACTGCCCTCATGTGGTCATCTCTGGCGCAAGCGAGATATAGAGATAAGCCGCCAAATCAATATTAGCGTCGTTGAAACCGTGTAGTAGTCGAGATAACTTCAAGGTTCAAGAAAGCCTTCACGGTAACTTTGAGGGACATCAACAAGAGTATAGGAAGCGGCTGCCATGACGGCCATGACTCAGCCCACATTTCACATATGATGTGCTCTTTGTCAAATAGAATGATGGGATATCTCTACGTGCCATATCTCGATGTTCGAGTGCACATTCTAGCTAGACTCACTGGGCTCCCAAATCTCAATGTCGCCGTGACTGACCCGGACTTCTCCCCCAAGTGCAATCGTCGCAAAGTTGAAGAGCCCAAAGCGGTAGCCCATGAAGCCGGCAGTGGACTTGCTCAGCTCGTATGCTGGGCCGAGCTGCGTGAATGTCGAACCGTCATGGCTGTACTCGAACAAGGCCTTCGTCGCCACCTTGGCCATATCGCCCTCGTGCGCCGCTCGACAATCAGCCTTTACCCGTAGCCAGACGCGGTTGTCCGTCAAAGGAGTTTCGCTTCCGACAGACCCTGCAGAGATGCACTTCCAGTCTAGCGCTACTGGCCGGCCGTTCATAAACCCAACGGACTGGCTGGTTGGGCCGGCCTTGATGCCATCAACGTACACCAGGCTGAAGACCTCTGCCTTTCGATGGATGCCAATGTAGGCGCTCTCGTCGCGGAACATGGAGAGACCGGCCCTGTCACCGTCTACCATTCTTGAGACATCTAGACAGAAGGTGATGATGCTTCCGGGCCCCACGGTTCGGTGGGTGAGTGTGTTGGTTGCGAGGTGGAGGCTGTCCGTCACTGTTCCGGTCTGCAAGACCAGCTGACCGTCCTGGACTCGCCACTTGGAGTTATCCGGGTTGTGGTTCCACTCCCAACAAGGCTCAAGCCGGGGCTGACTGAACTCGAGCTTTTTCGATGTCCATGGGCGGCCAGTGGGCTCGTTCTGGGAAATATGCGGATACTGAGCGAGCCACTGGCCTCCTGGGACCGAGTAATCGGCCACCACGCTCGGCCACCCTTCGCCGTCAAAGGCTACAGGCGCCAAGACAGGGGCTCGGCCTGTAGGGAACGCATCGATGAAGGCCATGTAGTACCATTGTCCGCCAGGCGTGTCGACTAGACCGCCTTGGTGCGGAGGAGCCGCGCCTGGAACGGGAGCGCGCATTGCCTTGATTACGTCGCGAGCCTCATAGGGTCCGAAGGGTCCGTCGACAGACTTGAGCACGCACTGCGCGTCCCATTCTTTCGTGAGCCAGATGTAGTATACTCCGTTGATCTTGTACATTCGCGCACCCTCGTCGTAGGTCTCGGTCCTGTAGACGACCTGAGAGACTTGTCAACATGCATGTCTGCGGATCCTCGCTGCCGTGGGGTCTAAGGCGTACCTTGCTCGTGATCTCGGTCATGCCATCAGAAGACAACTGTGCGACTTCGATTGTGCCAGTTCCATGGGCGATGTACATGGTGTCGTCATCGTCGATCAGCAGGCCCAAATCATAGTAGAACCTCTCAATCGGCGGGTGGGCCGTCCACACATCGCCGGGCGACTTGGCCGTGTAGATGTATGTTCGGTCCGTGCCCTGAATGGCGCTGTAAAAGTAGAAGAGGCCGTTGCTTTCGCGGTATTTCAGCGTCGACGCCCACACGCCCTTATTATACGCGGTTGGACGTTTGCCATCGAGAGAGAAGCGCTCCGGCGGTGGGAGCTCAGGGACTGAATGGCCGATGTGTTCCCAATTGACCAGATTGCGAGACTTGAGAAGTGGTGCACCAGGTGAGAAATGGAATGAGGAGGCGCTCATGTAGTATACATCGCCGACGCGAATAACCTCAGGGTCGGGGAGGTCCTCATAGACCACCGGATTTGTAAACATTTCCGACATCTTGCCAACTTCCTTGATATCCAGAGTTCCACGAGGTACGCTCGGGTAAATCAGGCACCTAGAACAGTGTGTCGACAGGTCGCTTTTGTTCCGAGCCAAAAGATTGCATCACGGTTTGTACTCAGGTCATGGGGCATCATCGTTTGGCCCCGGGCCTTAATGTCCCGACCAGCGTTTTCGAAGACGAGAAAGGTGGACAGTCGGTCATCGCCCCGTTTGCTCTGACGCGAGGCGAGCCAATCGTGATGTTTACGCATTCATCCCATAAATCATTTAAGACTGTCCGCATTCGGAAATCGGAACCGCGGAGTAAGGCGACACATGGAAGGCAACATAGAAGTGGGATAGCCTTCCCACCCCCCCTGGGTGCACAATGCCGACACAGATTTAGGCAAAAGTGTGTGTTTGCCGCCCCGGCGCTGGGCTGGCTCTTTCTTGACGCTTCCTTGGCTTCCCACGTGGGCTGCCCCGTGGGGATCAGCCATACATGTTTTGAACCTAGTCTAGCCCGAGTCAGGGATGTTCAAGGAAGCCCGTAGGTCTCGTAGGTCTCGCTGTATCAAGATAAGAAATGGCTGCGTGCGAGGATACGGTGACCCCGTGGTAGATGGACTTAAGAGACTTTCGCCTGCCATACGCGGCAGGTTCGTGCTCATCTCTTCGCTGCTCGGGGATGAAGAGAGCCTGCCACTTGCGAGAGTAGGGCGCGATCATCTCGTCGTGATCTCCAGTGTAGATACCTGGAGAGACAAAGTCAAGAGATGAAGCGGATCTGAGCCGGATGCCGAAAACATTTGGTATTGGTCCCGCAGAAGGATCTGGTCCAAGTGTCTCCAAAGGACGTCAACGAATGACGATCCGTCCCCGACTCGCCCAGCCTCGACCTTAAATGTCCGGAAAAATAAGCGTATAGGAAATACGTACGAGGGGCCAAATGCTTAAACTCTATGATTGGTTCAAGATTGATCCTTCACACATCCACTACCCCTCAAACCCTCGGCAACTTAGGGGGTTAAATGAGCGCCACATTTCTCGAATATACTTATCCCGAAGATGTCGGGTACATCGTAGTCGTCGTACTGTAGTTGATTTTCGGCCCCAAATCAGTACGGCCCAGTAATTCCCAAGGGAGGAGGTAGAACCGGATGTTGCGTACTAGTATGAGCTCAAAACGATGAAATACCTCCGTGACCAGCCTACCCCTCACGAGCCCCAGCCGCCTCCCAAGACCTCGACCAAGGTGCTATAGCAGAGATTCTCAGCTGACCTATATCTCGCCTTGTTTTTCGGACAAAGGTCGTGTCTCGCTGGTCTCTTGGTCTGGCAAGCATGACAATGGGCGCCGCCAACCCAATTATCCCGGGTTTCGCCCCTGATCCCTCCATCACCCGCATCGATGACACCTTCTTCTTGGTCAACTCAAGCTTCCACCTGTTCCCAGGACTCCCAATCTACGCGTCCAAGGATCTGAGGACCTGGAAGCACATCGGAAACGCGATCAATCGTCTGGGACAGCTATCCCTGAGTGAGTCGACAACCCTGGCTCACGGGCTCGATGACGCGAAGGCCGAAAAGCTCGTGGGTTCTGGGGGTCTCTACGCGCCCACTATCCGTCACCACAAGGGCACGACCTACATTGTATGCACCAACGTGAGGCATATCAAGCCCGAGGAGGGTGCCGGGGGCAACTACGGCATCGACTTTCGCAACTTTGTCATCTCGACGCAAGACATCTGGTCCACGGACTGGAGCAACCCAGTCTACTTCGACATGCACGGCATTGACCCTGACCTTTTATTCGACAACGACGGCCGCGTCTATGTATCAGGCTCAAATTGGGGCACGACGCCCAGCACCATCACATGCTTCGAGATTGACCTCTCTACCGGCGCGAAGATAACCCCGGAACGCACGATCTGGGACGGCTTCAGCAAAATCATCCCCGAGGGCCCTCACATTTACAAGCGAGGGGCGTGGTACTACCTGCTGGATGCTGAGGGCGGGACCCACGAGGGCCACAGACTTGCCATGGCCCGTTCACTCAACGTATATGGTCCTTATGAAGAATGCCCTCACAACCCCGTTCTGATGCCCGGTTCAGAGAGGGCTGCCTATGAGTATATTCAGTACGCTGGGCACGGAGATCTCTTCCAGGATACGCGTGGTTGCTGGTGGCTCGTCTGCCTCGCGGCTCGAATCGACCGCGATGGGCGATGCGGCCTGAGCCGGGAGACATTCTTGACGTCAGTCGCATGGCCAACGGATGATTCTTGGCCTAAGATCTCCCAGCCCATCACCACGTCGTTGCCCAATAATCTGCCTCCGGAAACCCCCCTGTCTTGCCGTGCCACCCCGAAGATGGAGCTCGTCTGGATTCGGAACCCGGACCTAACGGCATACCAGGTCAGCGAAGACGCCCGCGACTTCGAAATTCGGCCGTCAGGGGATGACTTGCACGAGTCAAACACACGGCCTGTGTCCTTCGTCGGCAAGCGCCAGCGCAATTTGATCGGGAAGGCCACCGTAACCCTCGCCCGGCGCAAAGGAAGCGCCGGGGGAGGCCCGCCTCCAGCTATGAAGGCCGGCCTGGCATATTACAAAGACGAGCATCGCTTTGCCCGAATCTACTACGACTTTACTGCATCGACTATCTGGTTCGACATGAAGAACTCCGGCAGAAAGCCGAGTATCGTGCAGAAGCAAGAATGTATAAAACTTGGGGACATTGTGCAAGGGCAGGAGACCCTGCATTTCCAAATTTCGTACACTGAAACGAGCTTAGAGCTGCAGTATAGCTTGGACCAAGAGTCCAAGCATGGCTGGGTCAAGGCGGGAAGCGTTGACATACTGGATCTGACGGATCGGGACTTCACTGGCCCTTGTTTCGGCCTATTCGCCACGAGCCAGAATGAGGCCGGCCGGCCTCCAGTAGTGGTAGAACCGAGCTGCAGCAGGGCTGTGTTCACAAACTTTAGCATTGTATGAGAACAAGCTTCTATGCAGAACATGCCACCGATTTGACCCTGCGCCAAAAGTTGGCCCCGTCATGCATGCAGGTCTTCTAGTCGGGTTTATCCCGTGACAGAACCAAATGTACTTCAGGTGAAATTCCAGGCCATCAGGCGTTGAAGGAGATTGGAGGAGCATTAGACTGAGTAGGTACATTGCGGATCGTCTCTCCTGTAGGATGGGATGTTCCGCACGCTGGCCCCCGGTACCTGAGGCCTCATTTCCTGGAACAAAGCGGCGCTTGGTGCTCGGATCTCTCTTGGAGGTAGCGTCTGTTAAGAAAGGGCACCGACTCGCAGCTCCTGATTGGCCTACCTCGTGTGGCAAGCTCGTCTTCAAGTATCCTGGGTCTCTGATATGCCGCGCAAGACTTGACGGTGAACATCCTCGCAATAGCATTGTTTGAGTGGGAAGTCATTTGCCCCCTGGAACCTGCGACTGTCTTATACCGATTGATCAATAGGAGCAGCTTCCGCGAATGCACGTCGTCTTATTAAATTCAGAGACATTGTTCTGATCGCGCATGGGGTTGCGCAGACGTCGCTGGTCAGTTCGTGGTGGGTGCCATCCAAGTTGGAGAGGTTCGGGCTCCCTCCCAATAGTCTCCTTCACATCCAGAATTTCTCACCACCTACCTTACTTTCATGAGACACACGATGAGGGGATAGGGAAAGAATCGATTATAGGAGTAAATGGACTGCGCTTCCATAGATCCTCTCCAAGATGAATTCTTTATCATCTATGATAAGCCTGCGTCTAGAATAACCCTCAAGTACCTTCGAGCAGGCAGCTCCGCGTCCCTTTGAGACACTTGAACGATGATGTGGTACGACATGCCGTCCACGCCAGTATGCGGCAACCAATGCTGCGCCGGCAAATCAAAGATGTCGGGGTCGGGAATCTTGCTATCCGGAATCGTGACCTCAACCTTTGATCCAAGCGCCACATTCTTAAATCCGCAGTCATTGTTCGGCAGTGTCGGCTCAGCGCCAACAGGCGGCAGCAATGACTTCATAGGGCAGCGCGGCACCGCTTGCGCGCCGATGGGATGGTTGAGGGTCGTCTCGGCATACTGGTACCACTGAAAATCGAGCTGCGAATTATCATGGGGATGATCAGGGTCTAAAGACGAGCTGGCGTCTAGAACGATTGTATCGCCCGATTTCACTTTGAGAAGTAGAAACTCGGGCCCGTGGTGTCCATTGACCACGGGGACAGGCGGATGCTTGGCGGAGGCGAAGTCGGGGGTCAATGACCAGCTCATGCGCATTGCGAAGTCATTTTGGAAATGATCTCTCCAACGGGCGATCGTGGCCTTGTTATCCGTCCGCTCGGAGCCGTCCACATCGACAATGGCGTCGACGACGTCGGCATAGTGGGCACTGCCGACATTGACAGCACGGTAGCGGCCTCCCCAGCTGCCAAAGGCCGGATGCTCCCGGCTACCGAGACCATTTTGTATCAGGTAGAGAAACGTCGGCGTGTCACCTTCCATGATATGCTTGCTGGTCGGGTACACAGCGCCGAGGGGGCCTTTTTGGATATTGGCCGCGAGCCACTCGATCGACGTCTTGGACAAGTCCCCCCGCGAAATGGGATGCGAAATACCCTGCCATGCGGACATGTCGAAGGCGCCGAAACCGTGGATCGAACAAATGTAGAAGACGTCGGGGAACGTGCTGCGTATCCAGTCCCCGGTGTCATCCTGATCGGAGATTGTGTACACTCGCAAACGCGAGTGAAGAGTTGCCTCTTCTTGAGGTGACTTTGTCTTTCTGAAATGTTGAAGAGCTTCGGCCAGGACATTTGTGCCACCCCAGCTGATGACCCAGAGTGGTTTTTCCGACTCTTCGATGCTCCTGACCAGTCTTTGGGCGCCGTCACTCAGCGGTAGCGCAAGAGCTTGTTTGCCGTAGACCTGCGAACCAAGTCAGCGTGTTGTAAAGCAAGAGACGTCAGCTGCATGCTTACCGTGGCGCCAGAACACACAAGTTCGGCCAGTGTCTTGGCTGGAGGATACTGCGCATTTGGATGTACGTGTTTGTTGAGGTTGTCGACCGCCTCGCCATAACCTCTGATGATCTCGAGCATGGCCTCGGGGGCCGTTCTGTCGGATAGCCATGCCGAGGTGACCGCGCAAATACCTCGAGTGTCAAACTCATTGCAGTAGAGGAGGTACCTCACGAGTGACTGCTGGTCATCGGGCTCGTTCTCCACGTCCGAGAGCACGAAGACCCTAGGCTTATTCGGAAAATCATGAAGGTGACCAACGTCGCACGGTTCAGCTTCTGATGACATGGACATGGCGGGCGAGGTCGTGCCGGGGGCAGATGCGTGGGCTGGGAGGTCACAGTTTGGCTTGCAGTATTGTAAGCCACCCCATGCAAGCTGGGTGCCTTTATACTCCAGCCTCAAAAAGCGCACCATCTTGCCTATTTAGGTATCTCCAAGCACCGGGAGGGTGTACCACCATCCTTGTCCCCGGCCCCTGACATGCTATCCTCAGCCGATTCAGTGGATAGACTTGTCAAGGAGCCTCGCCATGCTAAGCATAAGCGCCAATGACTGCAGACGGAAAGTGGCAAATCAGGCAACACAGATCGCTTCAAATTGGCCCGAATGCCGTTCACTATTTTCGTACTCAAGGCGTAAACAGAACCCGCAAAACCGGTCCCCACATGCCAAGGGACCGGCCGACAGCTCCACACACGCCGTCGAGTGGGGCCTCTTGGTTCCATGCGTTGCCGTTCCCAGTAGATCGCGCCGGGGCAGCACACCACGAGGCACCCCCGCCACGCATGACAAGCACGATAACGAGTGCAGAACGCTTGGATGACTCGGGTGTTCAGCCGCACCGAGGTTGACGGTCCAGACGGCTTTGGCCCCTACCCATGCTCAAGGCTGTCCAAGACTTCTCGCGAGTTGAATAAACGAGGGGAGCAAGGGGGGTTTGGCGGAGACATCACGCTAAAGCCTGGAGAAGCTGGAGCGCTGTCCGGAGAACTGTGGGGAGGACTCCGGAGTCGTGGCCGGGGAGTGGCCCTCTTGAATCCTTCCAAGAGACCATTTGTGAACACATAAAAGAGCAGAGGCCCAGCCCTTCGACAGAATGACTGTCCACAACCTCGCCAGCTACTCGTTGCTGCGTTCAAGTTGCAACGCACACACTTTTGCCCCTCAACACGCCTTGTCCGGTCCCGCTCCGGTTCGTTCCAATTCACCCGCAATATGACGTCGAATCAGGAAGAGAAGATCTCGTCTGCTGCCGTGGAGCAGCTCGAGACCATCAACCCAGCGGCAAAGGATGAGCCGTCTCCGATGACCGCCGAGGCCGACGCCGCGGGTGACGGTCAGCTGACCACGGGCTATGAGGACCTCGGTGTATGGGAGACCATAAAGAAATTCAAGGTCGCGTCTGCCATCTGCTTTTTTGCCAGTCTGAGCGCTGCGACAGATGGGTACCAGATCTCGTAAGTTCCAGGGCCCTTATTCGGAGTAGCGGGCTGCCCAAACATGTCTAATGCAAACCCTCAACAGCCTCATCGGAAACCTCATTGCCAATGCCGGCTTCGTGCAGCAGTTCGGCACCGAAAGAGACCCAGATGGAAACATCGTCCTCAATTCTACGATTCTCAGCCTGTGGGCGTCCATGGGAAACCTGGGTCAGATCATCGGCATGATCAGCCAGGCCTTCCTGTCGGGTCGCTTCGGTCGCAAGGCCTCTATGTACGGGCTGTGGCTCGTCATTACCATCGGATGCATCATCGAGGTTTTCTCGCGCGAGTGGAAGTCGTGGCTCGTCGCCAAGCTGCTCGGCGGAATCGCTGTGGGTTGCATGCAGACAACGCTGCCGACATACATCAGCGAGGTGGCGCCGACCCGCGTCAGAGGCACGTTCCTTATGATGTACAGCGTGTGGTGGGTGACGGGCCAGTTCTTCGGCAACCTGGCGCTGCAGACCATGTCGATGAAGAATCCCATGGACTACCTGACACCGATCTATACGCAGTTTTCCCAGGTCGGTGTCATGCTCATCGTCTACCTTATGCTTCCCGAGTCACCTACGTGGCTCATTTCGCGCGGAAAGACTGAGCGTGCGAAGAAGGCGCTGCTTTTTATCAACCGAGGTGTCGCGGATTTCGACGTTGACCGCCAGTACGCCGTCGCACTGCTCGCGCTAGAGCACGAGCAGCGCGTCGCTGCCGAACAGAATAACGAGAAGTGGTACGCCATCTTCAAGGGTATCAACGCGTGGCGCACCATTATTTCCTGCTGGTGTCTTATGGCGCAGATGTTCATCGGCCTGGGCCTCTTCCTGACCTACGGCAGCTACTTCTTCCAGCAGGCTGGCATGGATGATCCCTTCATGGTGGTTTGCATCACGTCTGGCATCAACATCGCCGCCGCCATCGTCGTCGTCTGGATGTCTGAGGCCAAGGGTCTGGGTCGTCGCAGGCTGGCCACATATGGAACCACCCTGTGCTGGGTGTGTAACGTCGCGATCGGAATTCTGGGTGTCGTGCCCCTCAACAGCGCGGTCAAAGCTCTCCTTGTCCTTTTTGCGGTTCTCTGGAGTAAGCACGTTGCGCTGATGCTTGGTCGAATGGGAGATATGCTAACAACCCCTCCCAGACATTGGCCTCATGGCGAACGGCGCCGTGGGTTGGGGCTACATTGGCGAAATCTCGACCCAGCGGCTCAGGCACTACACGGCTGGCTTCGCCGCTGCGTCGACATGCGTCGTGGGTTTGGGCATGAACTTCCTCATCCCCCCCATGATCAACACCAACGAGTGGAACTGGGGTCTCAAGACGGGTTTCTTCTTCGCCGGCGTCGGTTTCTTTTTCACCGTCATGGTCTGGTTCCTGATTCCAGAAACATCTGGGTATGTGTCATTTTCCGGATTCTCAATGCATTACTAACCTGGAGGGTAGTCGATCTGCAGCCGAGCTGGACGAGCTGTTCGAGCGCAAGATCAAGCCATGGCGTTTCCGCCATACCGAGACGGCCACGCAGCGTCTTCTCGTAGCAGAGAAGAGCAAGATGCAAGGGTGAGCACCGAATACTCGATATTCCGCTCAATGAGGTTAAGGGGCAACTATCGCGTGAGGACCTCATCTGTTCTGGCGGTCCGTTCCTGCCTTGTCATATACAGAGCTTATACAATCAACGTACTCTACAAGCCAGTGACCATCTTTTCGTGATTTCACCTGCATGGATTGTTGATTTTATTTTTCCTTGACAATACCTTGGAGTGTGGAAAACCTTCTGTGGAAGGCTAATCAAACATCACCCTCAGACTACAGAGGGCTCTAAAACTCTCAGCGCTAAGTGTCCTATGTTCATCTTCAACAGCAACAGAAGGCGTGCTGATTGCAATGACAGGCTGAGAACGACCATGAACCACAGTACGGTGATAGCGCATCCTGCCCCATCATCAATCCGTCATTCGTTTTCAACTTTTCAACTCATAGGCCCGGTCGCACAGTATATCCTCGTCTCGCACATTGACAACTCTGGTGGGTGATTCGTCGTAAATTCAAGCAGCGGCTCTTCCCCTTTTGGAGTTTGGCTCTTTGCTTGCTAACATGACGGCCATCCGTGAGACTGGCTTTCGAGATGATATGTGATGGGCGAGACTCGGATCGCCCTACAATCAACTATGTGCATTATAAAGTAAGGATATTAAACGCAAGAGACCCAGCGAGAAAAATAAGAAGAAGCAGGAGAGGGGGGTGTCATGTGGTGTCATGTGCTCGCGTCAGGCCGCCGACACGACACTTCGAGGATCACGTGACTACAAACCTCACTGCATGTTTGTTCTGAACTGGTGATCCCTGACCAGGCCCGCATGGGAGCACGACCCACATGGAGAGCTCCGAATGACGCCCCGCCTGCCGCATTTTCGTTGTCGGCAGCCCCAACGTCGACAGGTGGCCCAGCTTCACGACTTCTTCTCGACAGACCATCGCGTTCCCGAGGCATAGCGTCTATCAACTTGGAGAGTGGCACCTGAGCTCAAGCAACCACCCGGGAGTTTGCACGAGAGCCTCATCGACCTCGCCGAAACGGATCCCCCCAAGCGACTCTTCCGCGCTAAGCTGCGGCCCTGCTGATCAGGCTTGCGCTCAAGATCGCCGACGTCTCACTTTCCATCCATCCGGCCGCTCCTCCGAACCCCTCTCACCACCACGCGATGGACGGCCAGCCACCCGCCGCCGACGCGGCCGCCGCGGCCCAGCCGTCGCCCGAGCCGCCGAGCCCCCCCTCCGAAGAAGCCCTCATGCTCCAGGCCATGGGCTTCGCCGCCTTCGGCAACCAGGAATCCCACCCTTCCAAGCGCCGGCGCTACAACTCGCGGCTCGACGCGGCTGTCGTCGCGCCGCCCGACTTCGACGCGCCGACCGGCGCGAACGCCACGGCCGTGACGGAGCGCCAGGGCGCGCAGAACAACGAGGAGATCGATCTGGACGACGACGACGACGACGACGAAGGGGAGGGCGTGGCGCTCGATCCTAGGGACGCGCCCGCTCTTGCTGGCGCAGAGGCGCAGATCGAGGAGATGCTCGCGCAGGAGGGCGGCGGCACGACGACGCTGCCGAACCGGCCGAACCCGGCGTGGGGACTGCAGGCGGGCCGGGGCGGCCGGGGCCAGGGGAGGCGAGGGGGACACCAGCCGCAGGACGACCGGGGAGAGCCGGCAAAGCCCTGGTGGGAGGGTTACTACGATGCGTGGTCGAACGAGAACCCGTGGAGAGCGCTGGAGGAGAGGGCCGGCCTCGTGTCGACCGGCACCTGGGTTGCGAGGGGTGCGAAGACGTCGACGGGTTGAGCAGCCGGATTTTGTTCGCGAGAGGAACGGAACGACGCGCGACAAGGGGGACTTCGCGCCGAACCTCGTCTCACAGATCACGGCGACGCCTACGAGGCTCACGATATCACGTGATCTGCTATACTTCAGGGTGAATTCTCAGCAGATGACGACTTTACGCGCATCACATGACGGTCACCGTCTTCTCAACGTATCTCAGGATCACGAACGGTACAGGCCACGTCGGGACATGATCTGGTGTCACCGTGGAGACCACAGACGGAGGCACAGCATGTCACCGGCCGGCCGACGGCGCGCAGCCCAGCGAAGGGGGTTGCCTCAACCGAAACAGAAAACAACGCCTGCTTGATTACTGATACGCCTACGGGAACACGACGACTACTTCTCGACTATCCGGCCACGAGTACATAAGAGAACAGCGGGGTGCGAGGGGTGAGGACATCCGTCGTCCACCGTCGAGGGGGGAACATCACGACGGCCCCGAACCTCGCCCGTATCCTAAAGGAGCACCATCATACCCTCCTGTCGCCCAAAGGGGCCAAGTTCTGACAGAAATACCACCTGCTCGTCACCCCGTACCGCAAATCTCTCCGTCTCCGCCTCCCCTTAGTCACCCTGCCGCCTGGTGCTGTTCATCCCAGGCCGGGCTCACCCCCTCCCGTCGGCCCACCATCGAAGATGGAGGGAGGCGTACTTTTAGAGAACTCATCCGTCAATATCATCCCTCGTCCAATCATGATTCATAACCGCGTTCCGACGAAAACAACCGCCCGCCGCTCGCG